>PVHP010019774.1:0-31407 GCA_004024765.1 Zapus hudsonius
AAAAACAGTATGGTACTGGCATTAAAACAGAAAGACAGATCAATGGAACAGAATTGAAGACCCAGCTTTAAATGAAAGTAACTTCAGTTATTTGGTCTTTGACAAGGGGACCAACAATGTATGCTGGGCCAAAGATAGCATCTTCAACAATTGGTGCTGGAGGAATTGGATAAACATGTGTAAAAAAATGAAAATAGATCCACTCCTTTCACCTTGCACAAAAATCAACTCCAAATGGATCAGAGACCTTAATATAAATCCGGTAACCGTGAACACCCTGGAAGAAAAAATAGGAGAAACTCTACAAGAAATAGGAGTGGGAAAAAATTTCCTGAGCAAATCTCCAACAGCCCAGGAAATACAACAAACACTTAACCAATGGGACCTGATCAGGCTCAGAAGCTTCTGTACAGACAAACAAACCATACTCAGAGCCAATAGACACCCTTCAAACTGGGAAATGATTTTCGCCAGCTACAACTCAGACAGAGGACTAATTTCCAAAACCTACAGAGAACTAAAAAAAATTGATAACAAAATTCCAAAATGCCCCCTCACAAAATGGGGCACTGATCTCAACAGAGAATTCACGGAGGAGGAAACACATATGGCCTTGACTCACTTAAGAAAGTGCTCAGTATCCCTAAGCATCAGGGAAATGCAAATCAGAACCACAATGAGATACCATCTTACCCCTGTCAGAATGGCAATCATAAAGAAAACCAACAACAATCGTTGCTGGCGAGGATGCGGGGGAAAAGGAACCCTCATTCACTGCTGGTGGGGTTGCAAACTTGTGCAACCATTATGGAAAGCAGTGTGGAGACTCCTAGACAGAATGGACATGGAACTACCGATGGACCCAGCTATCCCTCTACTAGGCATCTACCTGCAAGACGCCACATCTCAATGCAGAAAATTTTGTACAACTATATTTATAGCAGCTCAATTTATAATAGCCAAGAATTGGAATCAACCCAAATGCCCATCCATGGAGGAATGGACAATGAAACTGTGGTATATTTACATGATGGAATTATACTCAGCTGAAAGGAAAAATGACACATCAAAATTTAGGGAAAAATGGTCTGACTTCGAGCAGATCTTATTAAGCGAACACTCAAAAGAACAGAGAATGTAACGCCGCATACTCTCCCTCATATGCGGTCCTTAGCCAGGATAACCGTTTTCTTTATCCAGACTAGTAGAAAGAACTGAGAAGGTATAAGCGTGGGGTAAGGGAAGGGGGAGGGAAATGGCTCAAACATGAGGCCAAACCAAATTAGGTTCAAAAACATAAAATTCTCACGAGCATACTGTAACCTAAAGAGTAAGTAGTGGGTGTCACCGGGTAACCAGCTCCTAGATGGCAGTTAGTGCAGTGCTGGAAGACACTAAACAAGCTGCCAGGGGAAGCTGAACAACAACAGCTGGTGTAATCAGACCACTGGCATGAAATACAGTCTGAGGCCTTGAGCAGGCTGACCACACCTCCTACTGGGAGAGAAAAGGAAACCAAGAAAGGAGCACATGTGCAATGGAGGAGCCTGAGCCTGGGGGAGACAATCAACAGCTATTAAATTCGGACAAATATTCCACTCAGTGAGGGGGAACCCTTTATTGGAACCGGGGATTCAGGGCGATATGCAACAGATCCCATACTCTTGGTCTCCCAAGAAAAGATGTGCTTTGCGAGTGATTGCCAGGGAGGCTTTTGAAAATAGAAGCTAGGTAATCCAGATTGTTGTATATTTGTTAACGGATACTGACCTCATTCTCCGATGGAGATTGTGTTTGTATTTTTCAGGATACAGCGAGGGAGCTGCAGCCCATGTAACCCTGCCAACCGATTGCAGGCAGAAAACTGAGATCCTGGCATGAGATGAGCCACCACAGTCATACGGGGGAGGATCCATATGGAACCCCACAGAGAATGATTGGATGTACAAGGGACCCACAGCCATAGCCATTCAATCAACAAAAGATAAGCCAGTGTGACAGAAACCAATGAATCTCGACTCAAAAACCCCTAAGCTCACAACACCATAGCAGCCTCAATACTCACCCACCATGGCTCAGGGAACTGAGCAGAAGAGGGGGCGGAAAGATTGTGAGAGCCATGGTGGGGGAGACTGTCCAGAGGCATGGCACCCATCAGTAACAACACACTTGGGACATGAGAGCCCGGCTGAAGAATGAGCTATCTATGGTCCCCTACCACAAAGACTGATCCAGATGGCCTACTAAGGAGGATATCCAGCTGACTGGGGATGGGGAAGGGGGGCAACGGGAAATTGGGAATAACAACTCATGGTTGGCCCACTAAACAATGTAACTCATTATGAACAATAAAGAAAAAAAATAAAATAAAATAAAAAGGAGTTAACAATGATATAGTAGCAATATTCTCCACATATTTCCTAAATAAATGATTCCTCTAATGTCCTTTACTGGCTCTGGATGAAATCCAGGACCCATAGTACAACACTGCAATAGGAATCTGGAAAATTGGTATAGATAAAGTTCCCATAGCAAGTTCTTCATTTTCCTTAGAACCAGAAATGAGTCAGAGAGGTCAGTGGTAGAGGCCAGGATTTTAGAGTTAGTCAGATCTAAGCATGTATACTGTCTCTTCCACGTCTTAATTGCTTGATACTGTGTCAATTTTTAACAGGCAGATGGGGGCATCCTGGATAGCTAGACTAGCCAATCACTGTGCTCTGGATTCAGTGGGAGACTCTATCCCAATAAATAAGGTGGAGAGCAATTAAGGAAGACACCTTACATCAACTTCTGACCTTCACCCACACATGCACACACATGTAAGTGCACCCCCCACATACTTGCATGCACACCACATGTTATACACATGCAAGATATATCTTTGAACATATTTAATTTATATTGACAATAAAAGAGAGGCAGCATGTTAGAGCTATCTAATTTATATTGATAATATAAATTATCGTAACTAATGAGTATGTAGACACATTTTGAGATTATGCTAGTGTCCGATTCCTAATGAAAATTTTTATGCTCCATTTTTTATGTGTATCTGTGTGTGTACACATATGTACATGTGTGTATAAGCCAAAGGACAACCTGTAGCACCATCCAGCAGAACACCATCTGCCTCATTGAAGCCAGGATCTCTCATTGGCCTTGGTCTGCAGCTCACTAATGAAGCTAGACTAGCTGGCCAGTGAGCCCCAGGACCGTCTTATCCTCACTTCCTTAGCGCTAGGATTGCAGGTGCACACCACTGCAACTGCACTGTATGCAGGTTCTCAGAAGTAAATTCAGGTCCTCACACTGGCAAAGCAAGCATTTTATCAACTAAGCTATTTTCCCAGCTGCCTATGAATATCTCATCAAACTTTATCTATTAGTTTAGCCACTGGTGAGTGTTGCCTTATTCTGTTATTATGGTTTATGTATGGTGAATTTTCTAATTTTATGATACTTTTAGATTTTTTATTTGATATTCTACTAAAAGCATAAATTTTATTTTGTGCTCATTTATTTATTTATCTTCAGTCATTACTTTTTTTGGCATCCAAATTATCCTAGAAGTAGCCAGGAAGAATTTCTTCAGAATAGCTCTTGTGTTCTTTTGACATGTTTATATCATATTTTTTGGGTGAACTTTATTTATTTATTTTTGGCACACACATTCTGGGGTGATCTGGTATTTTTCTGCTCCAGTGCTAGAATCAGCCATTTTACCAAGATCTGTTTTTCTAAAGTGAAGAATAATATTTAAAAGCCAAGATATAGGTGCCAGGTATGTTCATTGTCACTGGGGTGTTGTTGCCCCTACTCCTTCTCAGTGGTCACACATGCGCATTTCTACACGAGTCTATGTTTGCTTCACACCTACTTCTCTATAAACCTCAAAATTCATGAGTTCATAAAAGTACTTTTATGGGTTAGATCTGAAATATTGTCACATAGGATTATATCTTAAATGCTTGCTCCCCACCTGGAGGGGCTATTTGGAAAGGTTCTAGAACTTTCTTTTTGAAGGTAGGGCATGACAGGTAGCACTTAGGGGAAGGCTGTTGAAGGTTATATTAAGGCTTTCTTTCCTGCCACAATATCTGCTTCCTGGTCACTTGTGAAGCAAGTGGCCTCTGTCACACACTTCTCCACATAATTTGAGTTGCTCGTCATGAAATGAAGTTTCATTGAGCTCCAAGAAGCCTTTCCTCCCTTACGCTGCTTCTGTCAGGAGTTCTATGACAGCCATGAGACAAATTACTAATTAAATTTTTATTCATTCCTTATTTCTATATTGTTATACCCCTTCTTTAACTGAAATATGCCTTCCATTAATTAATATTGCCTGTGTGTGGATGTAATTTTCAGTCCCTTTTATATAACCAACATACTGTCTACATAATCCACTTCCTATCCACCCCACTAACACCTCCAATCAGGCAGGGTAATTCCATGGACTTTGCCCCACTAAACCCTAATAAATATATTCCTTGTTTGTGGAGCTTCTCCATCTATTTGAAAAAGTATCACATATTCTTTTCTATAAACTTGTCAAAATGCAAGTTTTGACACACAGTAACGATCTGGGGTTTTTTCTGAGGAGAGACCCTCAGACTTGGCAACATTTGATTACTCTAATTCAGAAGCATGCCATTCATTAGAGGCTGACTTCTTGCATGCAATACTAGCTGAAATTTTGAAAAACACTTGGAATTTGAAAAGGACTAAGCCATGTAGGAATCCAGAGGAAAAGAACCCAGCACAGCCATAGTGCGTCATAGAAAGCTTCCTGGAGATAATTTCTTGGTTTCTTTTGATGGCATTATGCATTAGGTAAGGCTACAGAGAACAGAACTATCTGGAATGTGAATATATTTAAATATATTTGAATAAATATGAAATATATTTACAAAATGAAACTCTCTACACACACAAACACACACACACACACACACACACACACACACACACAGGGAGAGGAGACAAAGAGATTTATTAAGGAATAGGCTCAAACAATTATAGAAGTTAAGCAGTCCCAGATCTGCATGAGAAAATCTAGAGACCCCTGGGCATCTGTGGTATAAATTCCAATCCAAAGGTAGCAGGCTCCGACAGAAGAGAAGATACACCTTGATCTGAAGGAGTTAATGTTCTGTTCTATTTGGCCTCTAATTAGTCAGATGAGGAACAGCCACATTAGAAAGTGCAATCTGCTTAGAGATTTTTTTTATTATCCATAATGAGTTACATTATTTAATGGGCAAACAATGAGTTGTTATCCCAGTTCCCCAGTGCCCCTTTTCCCCATCCCCACTCAGCTGGATATCCTCCTCTGTGGGCAGTCTGCATCAGTCCTTGCGGCTGGGGACCATGGATAGCCTAGGAGTCAGCCTGGTTCCACCAGCCCTAGTATGTTGTTACCGAGGGAGGCCATGTCTCTGAATATTCTCCCCCACCAAGGCTCTCACAATCTTTCCACCCCCTCTTTTGCTCAGTTCCCTGAGTCATGGTGGGGGATTTAAACATCACTCTCACCCACAAATACCTTCACAGACACCTAGATTAATGCTGACCAGACACCTGGAACCTGGCCTAGTTAAGTCAGCACAAAATTAACCACACCTTGGTTTCCTAAATCCTCCTGTTTTTGATGCTAAGATTGTTTTTAATCCAAGAAAGTATTCCTTTAATAAACTATATTAAACCACCTGCTCCTTTACCCATAATTCTTACATTTTCTTATTCATAGCACTCAGCATTCTTTTTCTTTCTGTGCATGTGTGTGCATGTGTGTGCACATGCATAGAAGCCAGACATCATCTTGGACATCATCTTCAGGAACACCATCCTCTATGAGACAGGTTCTCTCATTGGCCTGGATCTTACCAATTAGGCTAGACTCTCTGGCCAGAGAGCCCCAGGGAATCCTCCTAACCCCTCCTTCTCAGCACTGGGATTCTAAGCCTTTGCCCCCATGCCTAGTGTTTTACATGGTTATTTGGACCAAACTCAGGTGTTCATGCTTATGAGGCAAGCACTGTCTGACTGAGCTATCTGCCCAGCCCATCGTCATTCTTATACAATTCCTCAGGAGTTCCTCCTAGCACCATTCCATGATTACAGAGGCTGCAGTTCACTCTGTAATACCACAGTCTTAGGTCTCGGCATACTACCTGACCCAGGGGAGGCCCTTGATAAACATTTGGGAATTGAATTGACTATGTTCTAGTTCCTTGGTATCATGTGCTTTAAACATTTCTCTTCCAGGTTTCCATCTATACTGCACTGTGTCCCAAGTATAAATGACTGACAGTCTGTCCATCTGTTTTCTACCAAGGAAGGGTACCATGACTGAAGTTTTTCTCAGTCTTCGGGTTAGAAAAAAAATCCATACTGAGTTAAGCAACTAAATTTCAGACTCTGTTTCTCATTCTTTCAACACACAACAGTGGTTTTAGTCACACACACAACCCAGTCCATCGATGTCTACCCACACTAGCCTCAAAGAGGAAACCCTCGTCTCCCAAACAGGAGCGCAATTAGGTGATTGTGGCTATAGTCATTTGCCAGTTCAGCTTTGCATCTCCAGATAAACACTAGTATCAAATGAAATCGAAGAAAAACAAAGCCCATTGAACAGTAATACAATACTACATAAAATACAACCTGAGGTTTCCTCTCCTAAAAAATTACACTAATGAGTGCTTCGTGTTTAAACATAACGTATGACATTTCTTTCTAGTCATTCTATAATTGAACCATATCTGCTTCCCTCCATTTTTACTGAGATAAAATTCTACCCATTCCTTCATTTACATTCACTTTTATGGATGTGTGTGCTGGTGCATGTGTGTGCACAGGTCTGCATGCGCATAGGAGATCACAGGACAACCTCTGCCAGAAGTCACCTCACTGGCCTCAAGTTCACCAAGTATGTTGCAATGGCTGGCCCGTGGGTCCTCCTGTCTCCACTTTCCCAGCACTAGGATTACAGGTATGCACTACCATGCCTGGCATTTCTGTGTGGATTTCAGGAATTAACCTCGGGTCCTCATACTTAAAAGGTAAGTGCTTATTACTGCCCAAGTCACTCCCCAGACCACACACACACATACACACACACACATATATATATAATTTTATATATTTTAATACATTTATTGACAATATGATACATTGTATGAGCAAATCTTGTGAAGGTACCCCCATTTCCCTCTTCTCTGTCCCCAACCCTCCTAAGTGGGCATACAGGATCAGCCCATGGGGTAAGGGGTTATGAATTGCACAAGAGGTAGCCAATTTTTTTCTTTGTGTGTTGTTGCTGAGGGGGGCAATGACTCTGGATATTCTTCCCCACCATGGCCCTAAATATATTTTTAAAAAGAAAAGCAGGGAGTGTCTTCTACTGAAGTGATGCCTTATTCTTTAAAGTAGCATCCCTCCAAATGAAGCTTCTTGTCATTTCCTCTCACTCTCCTCACCTCATCTCACATGATAAACAGTGAGTAAGGACAATAAAATATGTTATTTTGAGAGAGACCCTAGCCACAGAACTCATATCCTAGTATGTTGTTTAATGGTTCTATTTATCATTACTATTTATAATTGCTTAAAGTACTTCACAGGCATGTATTCACAGTAAAATTATATACATACCTAAACACATACATGCATATCCA
This sequence comes from Zapus hudsonius, assembly GCA_004024765.1. Classification (NCBI taxonomy): domain Eukaryota; kingdom Metazoa; phylum Chordata; class Mammalia; order Rodentia; family Dipodidae; genus Zapus; species Zapus hudsonius. The sequence goes on from PVHP010019774.1 coordinate 7,680, forward strand.
TACATAAATACATAATGCATGTATGTTTAGTATTACCATCCATTTGAAGCATACACTTCTGGTTTGGGAATACATTTACCTAGGAGAAGTGGCAACTGTTGTATAGTATAGAAGAAACAAAGAAAATGTCCTCTTACTGGCCATTTAACTTTGGCTGGCAACTCACTGACTTCTCAAATGAAAATCGTAGCATCTTCCCTATCTATCATGAGTTCCATCAATCAAATGAGATATCATTTGAGATGATGAAATGCTATGCATGTTAAGCTAATACCAACGCCAGATTGCACAAGTCAATTTACCTTTGTTGAGTTTTAATGCAACTTGTTATCCAACATGAGTAGACGATGAGTTCAAGGTAGAACTCCATGTATGTACCATTCATTCACGCTTTCATGAAGCACCTGTGATCCAAACGTCAGAGGGAGATCTTTGTGAAGTACACCTTGACTTACAAGGAAATAAACACATTTTCAAACTAAATTTTTCATTAAGATATAACTTATAATTTATTCTTTTAGACATTTTTCTTCAATTTCCATACTTTTCATGAGCATGTGTGTTCATGTGTGTGCAGGCGCCCATGTGCATGTCTGTGATGAGGCCAGAGGACACCTCCAGGTGCTGTTAGTCAGGAACACTGTCCACTTCTTTGGTGATGGTCTCTCACTGGCCTGGAATTCAAGGATTTAAGCTAGACAGGTTTACCAATGAACTCCAGGAATTCCCCTCTCTGCCACCCCAGCACTGGGATTATAAGTACACACCATTACACCAACATTTTTAGGTTGCTTCTGTGGAGCAAACTCAGGTCCTCACACTTGCTTTGCTGGCTGAGCCATCTCCCTAAACCCCATACATACATAAAATATTTTTATTAACAGTTTATATATACATATATAATATATTTTGATCATAATCCCATTACTTTCTTTTGACCCTGTTCTCCATCCTCTTTCTACCAAATGCCTTCTTTCCAACTCCCGTACTTAACTTTTTGAAAAGAAGCTTGTTTTCCTAACTCTGGTGGCACACACTGCATTAAAGAGGCGATGAACAAATGATTTGCTGAATGAGAAAGCATTTGCTTCACCTCTCAAGGCAGGACTTTGACAAGCAACACCTCCAGCTACTTACTCAGCCCAAGCGCATACAGGTTGAGCAGTTCATAGGAAGAGATCCCATCGTGAAACACCACTCTAGGTATTGAAGAAAAGATAATGCTGGCATCCAACAAACCTCTTGATGGTCTATTTCCATCAGGGCATCAGAGACAGCAGCCTGCTCTCACCATCTGGGTACAATAAGTGAAGAATTTGAGTCATAAAAATTTCTACCTAATTTAAGAGGCACAGTATTGCTTTTCTCAAACTAACTGCCCCTGGCAGTTCTAGTTAATACTTCCGTTCAAAATAAAGAAATATAAAAACTTAAAAGCCCTTTAAACTGGCATTTAAAATAATTTGGAAACAATGTCTTTCACATCAAACATCCTGTGAGATGCGATTGTGCAAGTACCCTTACCCATCCCTGCTCGTTTAAGGGCAATCTGCTGAGAAGGAACACAGGAGGTGAATTTAATCTTCTCCAAGAAACAGATGATGAGACAAGACACACTTAAATCTCTGCACTCAGGAAGCTAACCCCACAGCCACAATATCAAAGGACAGAGTCCCAGTCACAAGCAAAATGAAAAGCACACTATCATTTTCTTAAACTGCTATTTCAAATTCAAATTTTAATCTTTATTGGTCAATGTCCCATGACTTAGTATCCTAGAAAAGCAAAAAAATAAAATAAAATAATAATGGAGATTTCTTCCATGTTCCTCACAGGAAAAAAAAAATTCTACCTAGCAGAGTTATAGGATTTATCACAGACTCTGTTTAAGACCCTGAAGTGACCCAAGAGTAGAAACATTGCAATGAACAAAAACATGTTTTCTTCAATTTGATCACAATCAACTTTGGTTCACTCAGGTTCTTTTGAAGCAGGAGGACAAACAGCAGGAGAACTGAAAGCATGGTGAGAAGGAAATAGTTCCTCCACTTCTTGATAAAATTTTGATTTCTTATACTTTTTAAAAAAAAGTAAAAGCAAACAAATTTTAGAATTTCTAAATTCAAACCAATAGAGAAAATTACAAATAGAAAAAAAATTAAACTAATTATATAGACATGGAAAATGCCTTTAAAAAGCATAAAAGGATTTGACTCAAGACAGTGGCATTATCCCAAGTGTATAAGCGCTTGCTGACATCAGGCCATGCCTTGTGCTAAAGTTACTCCATATTGTGTAAATCAAAGATTTTTCAGATTGTACCTTGCCCCGAAAAGTTCCATTTTACAAGCAGCTTTTAACTCCATTTTGATAATGGAGATGACTTCGCATGGGTAGACATGAACAGCACCATCTGTCTGGCACCACCCACAAGGCACAGACTAATAAATCATTTATTCCAAGGAGTACAAAGGGTGCCACTCTATAAAGTTATCAAGGCATTTTGGAACTCTAGGGGCACTTGGGCTTATTAAAATCATATCAAGAAAACTATTCCCAAGAACTTATTAGACACACTAGACTGAAGAAAGGGTGTGACTCCCTCACCCAGAACCTGTGCAAAAGAGGTTGCAATGGCAATGCCCCACCCACCAACCTGTCATCTGATCTCTGGGTGTGTGTGTCAAGATCCAACAGGTAGAGAACACCTGATTGTCCCAGGGGTAGCTCAGCTTAGTCTCCACTGTTCGCCCAGCCAACTCAATTGCCATCTGCCCATCTGTTTTTTCACCTGTCTGGACCTGCTGTCCATACATCCACCCATCCATGCTCATGGTCCTGCCCCTTATTTTGCCATGTTCCTGCAGCTCAGCTCTGACCCTATGGCTGAGTTCTATGACCATCGTCAGTCAGCAGCTTCTCCATTGGGAGCTGGCTTCAGTTGTGCATTAGCAGTCGAGAGATGGTGACATTTCCATCAGTTTCCCAGCTCTAACCTCGCTAAAACCCAGCCCTTTGTGACCATTCTATAACCTATATACATGAAGACAGATACATAGACAGACAGACAGATAGATATATTTACTGTGTCAGTATAATGTGTGATTTGAGAGTTAGCATTAGTAATTAAGATTAGGTGAGATCACACAGCAGTTAAAGGCATTTGCTTGCAACAGTCTGCTGGCCAGGGTTCAGCCTGGGATTTAAATCTTCAGTAACCATGTAACTATGTAACACCAAGTGCACAGAGTGGTGCATGCATCTGGAGTGTGGTAAGAGGCCTAGTGTACCCATTCTCTCTCTCTCTCTCTCTCTCTCTCTCTGTGTGTGTGTGTGTGTGTGTGTGTGTGTGTGTGACATACCTGGAGATGATTAAGTATATACAGGAGTGTGTGCATAGGTTATATACCATTTTATATAAGGTACTTAAGCACATACAGATTTTGGATGCCAAGGGATGCCTGAGACCATCCTTCACTTATACCAAAGTACAACTATGCTAATTTTAGTGAATTTAAGAAAGATGCAAGTTCTCAAACATAGCTAGCAAGAGTGTAAATTTAACTTTCTGAAATCATTTTAACTAGAAACATTAAGCATTTTTAAGAATATTCATAGTCTTTATCAGTATAATCTCTCAGCATTCAAGCTGAGAAAATACAACATCAAGAAATTTGTATAAAAATGTGTTTATTGTAGTTTTATAGAATAGTAAAAATTTTGAAGCAATCTAAACAATAAAACAAGTGAATTTGGGATTTCGTGTGTAATGTGATATAATCATTAAAACAATGGTTTTCAAGAGTCACTGATAATGATAGAAAAATACCATCCCAGGGGGTTAAATGGGAAGCAGGATAAAAGCTGTGTAAATACTCTGATTACTTTTGGCTCAAATATATGCATAGGAAAAACAAGAGAAAGCAAGGAACAAAATCAACAGGGGATAAAGTAGAACATCTTCATATTTGTATAATCCTAAGTGTTTTATCAGAATTTCTTTTATGATCAAAATAATTTTCTGATTATGGAATGAAAGATTCATGGTGTGTTTTGCCACATAGGTCAGTGAGTTATATAAACTTGGTAGTCATTACATGTAAATATATATATATACATATATATATAATGCTATATTTGGAATACCTGAAATGAACAGACCTTATGAACTCTTCTAAGCTACCTAACTGCAAGAAATCTCTCTTCGAAATTTATGCTTTGTTTCTATGCCTCTTCTTATCTTTGTATGCATGTGTATGTATGTGCACACACGTGTGTGCATGAGTACAGGTACACACATGTCATGAAGAGGTCACAGGACAGCCTTGATTGCTAGTGCCCACCTTCTACATCGTTTGAAGCTGGATCTGACACTGTTTACCACTGCTAACACCAGGCTGGCTGGCCGACAGGCTTCTGGGATGCTGCTGTTTCTGCCTCCCATGCTTTCATAGAAAGATTGGGATTTCAGATGCTAGCTACTAGATCCAGCTTTACATGGGTCCTGGTCATCATACTTTAACAGAAAGCACTTACTCACTAGCCCTCTCCTCAGCCCTACATGCATCTTCTTAAAAAAAAAAAACACAGGAGAGATGGTTCAGTGGTTAAGGCACTTGCCTGCAAGACTTAGCAACCCAGACTTGATTCCCCGGTAACCACATAAAGCCAGATGCACAAAATGGCACATATGTCTGGAATGTGTTTGCAGTAGCTAAAGGTCCTGACCCGCCTGTTTGTCTCTCTTCGGTCTCTCCCTGTTTGCAACAAAGTAAATAAAAATATTAAAAAAGCAATCAATGATGCCATTCTCCTGTTCTAAGAACTTTAGATATATTAGTTAGCTATATTCTTCCCATTTCACAGATGGGGAAAATGAGCCACAGAGCAAGTAAGTAGCTTGCCCGGAATCACACTCATAAGTGAAGATTCACATCTAGTCCATGTGACTGTACTGGGTTTCAGCATGTGTGTTTGCCCTCCCCAGTGAAGTGAAGTTGCTTTTGAACAAGTATAGGACCTTGAGCTTCTTCAACCCATCTTATTCAAGGCTAAAAATGGTGCTAATCATTGAAGAAGCTGACCTAGGCTTCACTGTGATATCAACTGCTATTAGGATACAGTGGGCACCCACTGGGGATTCTGGGTTCTTATGTCCCCCAGGAAGGGATTAGGCAAAACCATGGCATTTTGACAGAAGGAAGCAGAGAATGTTTGTTAAGAAATAATATAATTCCAGGGGAGGAAGTAGATCAGCGCAAAGGGAAAATTTAGCTGCTCAATAGCAAAGGGCTATAAAGACTTGGGGCTTTGGGGCTCATTTGCATGGAGCCAGGTTTTCCTTGCATACCATTACATGGAGTTCTCCTGACAGCTTGGTGCATCACACGTCATTAGCATATTGGTCTCCCACCCAGAGGTGAGCATTTTAGTATTGCAATAGCCACAGGTCACCTTCAGACATGCTGGCGTACCTCTGAGCCTGGACCAGTGGTCAAATGTTCCTCTTTGCGAAGTAGTGTCTTTTTAATATGCTAACTTGTAAGGCTTTGCATAAGATCTGCTGACCTCACTCTCCTATTCTCCTGTCTCACTTGTGTTACAAATTGAATGTGTTTTCACAATTGATGAAAATCCTGGAATGTCTTCAGAGATTAATATTGATTTTCAAGATTATTTTCTAGATAATGTCTCTAAAAAGAAGGTTATAACTGGTATTTGTAGACATATGCTCAAGTTTTAATTCCTTCGATCCAGTAGCATAAACACTAAAAAAGAAACTAAAAAGTTACTCAAATTATGAAGCTATTCTTATAAACTGGCCTTCATATATAAATCCACTTATTATCTGTGAAATACTTTATGATCAATGAGATTTAAAGATCAGAGATGAGAAAGGATAGAAATTTAAACCTCCTTTTGTACTGTTGTCAAATAAGAATTTTCTAAACTTGGCTTCTGAAGTCAAGTCAACAAAACAAGTCAGTAAAAACACTCTCCTGCTAGCTACTCATTCAGTGACATGTAAAGTTGTAAAGTCGGAATTCAGGCTACATCCTGATCCTCTTCCCAAACCAGCCTCAGTATCAACAAAGATCAAAGATAAAGACTTCCTCCCTAAACAAGAGCCCACACCTGGCCCGAGAAACTGTCCTTCTGATCCCTCCTGATCCTGAGAGCACATGACCCCCTGAGCCCCGCACCCAACCTCATGTGACCAACAAGACCCCAACCTGAACCTCATGTGACCAACAAGACCCCAACCTGAACGTTTTCCCCCTTAAAAGCCCTGATCTAAACCTGCCTCGAGCGCTTTTTCGCCACCCTTGGTGAAGAATGCCCGGCAGCTCGCTTTTCCTCCTATTAAAACCTTTCCTTTCAGAGTGGTCTCTCGTGGTCATTTCCATTCTAACAAAAGTAACAAAAGCTTATGAGGCAAAGAGAGCAAAACCCACAATGTCTTGTTCAAGTGAAATTACTAGAGACCTGGGGCTGGTGGTTAATCAAAGTGGATGTTGACCAAGTGATTGCGCTTACAATCTCTAAAGGGATAGAAAGAATTCTGGACCTTACTGGCCAGGGTGAATTAAGACCTCCAAGTTCCAGGTCTGGCAGAAGCCAGTTCCTCCAACAGAGGTTCCTGACACCAATACTGTAGAATTTGTGTAAGGCCTGGCTCAGAAGAAACAGTAAGTACCGAAAATGAACACCAGCATGGTCCTTGAATATTGATCCAACACAAATGCTCCTTCTAGTGACATGCTTGTTACCATTCATATCCATCTCACATCCTTTCCAAGTTTAGGACTGGCTAATAGAAACACCTTTGCAGAAACTCTGATGAGACGACTGATAACAGTCTATCTATAGGACCCGATCTACCTTTCCACTTCTCTGCTACCTAAACAGCTCAGTGCTCAGCAGACACACCACACATGTCAAACTCCTGGTTCCTTGTGCTGCATCTTGGACCTGGCTGAATAGAAGAATCTGTTCCTCTCCCCAATTTCAATCACATCTTTCAAGCATGACTTATGAGCATCTTCTACCTACAATTGTCTCTCTATTAAAGAATAAAGTGAGCATCTCCTACTTCAGAGGTTAACTACAGCAGTCAAAACACATTAGCCTTCTATCACCAGGGAGACCATTAGCTTGGCCAGAAGTTTTCCTCTTCCTGTTTGACCATTTCCACCTCCCCAGGCAAACCTCTCAAAAGCCTCTGCATCTCTGATTGAAGAATTGCCTCGTCTTATATCTGCAGGCCATAATCGTTTCCCTATAAGCCGAAGTGCAATTCTACCCTGTTTCAGTTTTCTTCCTAGAAGTTCTGAGAGATGAATCCTGGATTAGGAATTGGAAAGGTCGATTTCTAAAATTAACTGAAGGAAACCACTTACACTTACCTCATTTCCAAACAGAGAATAAAGACCCCATCCCAATTTCCTCACAATAGTGACCATCAGGGTCTTTAATACATTAAAAACATCTATAAGCATGTAACACTATGTAAATAAAAAGCAAATCACATACAGGATAATTCAAATCATATCAAAACTATTAATTGAATCATAATATGGAATAAATCTTATGCCAAATGTTACCTGCAAATGGCCAAATCAGTCATATTCAAATTAAAAGTGCCTTTTAGGGCCACTCAAAACTTGTAGAGGATGCCCTAAAAAGATAAACACAGTAATAGGTCTTTGAAGTAGGTAGGAACTGTTTTTTCTGCCCTTCCGCTCATCCTGTGCCCTCTAAGTCATCAAAGGGATATTCAGAAAGTGCAAATGTCTTACAAGGAGCTTCTAATGCATTCACCCATCACTCTGCTCCTCACTAATCAGAGGTAACCTAACTTTTTACATTCCTAATTATGCCTCTTTCAAAGAGCACTGAGACTAATACTTGTTTTTAATGGTCCTAACTACATGCCTGCTCTGATCAACACACATCCTGATGTTAGAGCATCCACAGGACAGTATGTCCCCCGGGGCATCTAGCCAGTGGAGGTTTTTCAGGGTCACTTCCTTGGCTTTCCCTCCAATCACCTGCAGGCTGTTCCCTACCTGGTTGATTCCTTTGGTCTCCTCCCAGAAAAAGAATCAAAGTTTTTTAAAGACTCACTTTCATTGAAAAGAATGGTTTTTCAAATTTACTCCACAATTTATTTACAAAACAAGCAAATGTTGGCTAATGTTAAAAATGGAAATTTCTAGACACCCCCCCAAAAAAAATCCAGCTATTCTGATGTATTTGGTTGGGTTGAGGAAGGGAATGAGCACTTTAATAAGCAACCTTCCCAGTTTTGCTGTAGGTGATCTGCACTTTTACAAGCAGGGTCTTGTGGTATCCATCCAGGACCCAGCTAACTCCCCAAGCTCGCCTGCTATGTGAATTCCCAGCTGCTGTCATACATTAACCATATGCTCACATATTTATTCCCGAGGCCAAGGTCCAACGATGACATTCTTTGGTCCTCTCAGCCTTGAATGTGCTTCCCCGCTATATCGTCCATATTTCATGATACAATACACAAAGCCTGGATGTTTTCAAGGTCTTTCCCAGATGGCTGCTCTGAAGTCTGCTCCACTGTTCCTTTTAGAAGTCCCTTTTCGATGTTTCTGCAGCGCCACAGTTTATAAAGCATTGGCCCAATTTTGAAATAAATTTTACATAACCTTAATTGCTAAACCTATCAATGTTCATTATTAAATTGTGTAATATTCGCAGGTTTAAATCACATCTGATGCATCTTTTTAATTTTTTAAAAATATTTTAAAATATTTTATTCATTTATTTGCAAACAGAGACAGACAGACAGACAGACAGAGAGACATGGAGAGAGAATGGGCACACTAAAGCCTCCAGCCACTGCAAGCAAATTCCAGATGCATGTACCACACTGTTCATCTGGTTTTACATGGTTACTGGGGAATCGAACCCTGGTCATGCCTTAACCACTGAGCCATCTCTCCAGCCCAAAGCAAAATAAATAAATAAATAAATAAATAAATAAATAAATTGTGTGTGTGTGTGTGTGTGTGTGTGTGTGTGTGTTTGAGGGGTAGGGTCTCACTCTAGCCCAGGCTGACCTGGAATTCAGTACTCAGACAGGCCTCGAACTCACAGCCATCCTCCTACTTTGGCCTCCCAAGTGCTGGAATTAAAGGCTTGTACCACCACACCTAGCCTGATTTATCTTTTAACCCAGCAAAGAGATGGAACTAGAGGAGCTGCTGAAGACATGTGTGTATAAGTAAACTCAGATAACTTAGATGTGGCATTACACATGTGTATATATTCAGAGTGAATTCCAGGTCAGCCTGGGCTAGAGTGAGACCCTACCTCAAAAAAACAACAATTGAAAAAAAATGCGTGTGTTCATACTACAGGATAGCGTGTAGTCCACCAGCCAGACAAGAACTTGTGCAATAGAGGCTCACACGTTTGTGGGTAACTAACTGCCCTCCAGTTGGACAAGGGGCCTGCTCAACGCATAACTGGTTCTGAGAACCAAGTCAGCACCCCATGGTCAGGAAAACCACAATATCCAGAGAGAAGCCCCAGTGTTCCCTATACAAGTCGAGTGGGTAGCCTCATCAAAATGTATCTCAAGCTGCTAGGTACATGTCCTTGAATCAAAGCAACTCTCACCCTTGGTAGGAGAATCTGTTTTATTTTCCAGATGGCAGAGAATACTGGGGAGATCCAAGATCCATCAACACAAGAAATAACAGCTGAATACTCCCAAGGAGATGCGCCAACTCTTCCACATCTAAAGGGGCCAGAAGAAGTTGCAGAGGAAGCAGCAACACAGTACTGCTCCCATTGCTAGCCTGACATCCACACCCAGGAAAATAGCAACAAGCACTGTGGTGAATGGAAATATGACATTTCAGAAATACAGAGGCTGCAGAGACGTCAACACTGACTGATAGCACACACCGCTAAGGCTCAGGGACTGCAGAAGAGGGGACAGGAAGATTGTAAGAGCCACCAGGTGGGTAGAAATACCCTGAGACACAGGGCCCCTCAGAGACAGAGGCCCTAACTACCCCACAGTGAGCACCAGTAACCCTACTGAGGAGGGCCCACAGGGAAATGGGGACTGGGGGAGTTGTAACATGTTACAACTCATGTTAAAAAAATGAATTAATTTTAAAAAGTGATCATTCTCCTCTCCCAGGACTGACATCAACTAGGAAGTCCTAATTCTGCATGGGCAGGAAGGGATCCCAGGCACCCAGCTCTGTCTCTCCTCTGAGAGCAGTGTTCCTTGCTTGCACAAGCGCAGGAAGAGAGCTAGGGTTCCAATTCTCTGGAACTGGAAAGGGTCCCCTGATGGGACTCAAGCTAAAATGATTTTGTTCTTTCCTTTGCTTCTACCTCTGAAAGGAAGGAACACAGACTCCTAGGTAGTCTCTGTTTTGGTGATTCCTGAGGCTCATGCAGTTTGGCCAATCCTCTTTGGAAGAAGAAGTAGAGAGTTACTAACTAATAAAAGTTGGTAGGAAACCTCCTACATCTTGAAAGTGACATGCAAGTCTGGGGCCCTGAACTATAAGTTTCCATAGTTTCTTGTTAAGTCCTCTCTGACCCTTGTGCAGTATCAGCAAGCATGTGCCTGCAGCAAGTGTGCCTGGATAGTTCCATGACTTTACACCAACTGCCTGGGAAAGCTCACAGTCATGCAGGGTATATACAGACACTGTGTACCTAGGATGGTGCTGAAAAGAAGGGAGTAATTTGGGTTACAGGAATATACATTCTGCCCTCGATTATCCTAAAAACCTCATCTTGTAAATCATAGGTAATATAAACCAAATCCCTTAAAGATACTAAAAGTGCAACAGGTTGAATGTCTATGTTCCATCCCAAATTCATATGTTGAAATTTTAACCCACAAGGTGACAGTGTGAGGAAGTGAGGCTTTGCGGGGAGATCATTCTGTCATATGGGTGGAACCCTAATGAATGAATTTACTGTCCTTAAAAAAAAAAACAGGCCTTAGAGATCTCTCTAGCTCTTTACATATGAGAACATGGTTCTCTGTGAGGGAAGGAGGTGCCACCAGGCACTCAATCTGTCAGCATCTTAATTTTACACTTTTAGCCTCCAGAACTGTAAGGGATAATCTCCCACTGCCTTTGCCCCCTGAATAAAAGGGATTAATTCATCATTACTTGAAGTTTAGAAAATTCTACTAAGTTTAATTCCTGCTTATACGGGATTTTATTTTCTATGGGGAAAACATAGTCCTTATAGACTGCATCTATGTAACAGAAAAACGGGCACCAAGAAGCTGATGATCTAAACAATGGAACTCGAAGGTTCTTTCCATTCCTTTTGTAATCCTTGTTATTTGTTTGAGATCTCTCTGATTTCCTTTAAAAAAATTAACAGCATACAAGGAAATGGATTTCATTATTGTGTTTTTCAAACAAATTTGGTTTTCGTTTCTCTTCCTCACCATCCCCTCTTCCTTGCGTTCTCTCCATCACATCCTCTCTCCACATTCAGGCTTCACGGTTCCTCTTGCCCTCCCGTCTTTCTCATCACTTCGGGTCCCCTTCTTAGACCCCTTATTTACATACACACAAGCATTAAAAGTTGGGGCCTGTCTATGAGAGAGAGCCTGCGATTTTTGTTTGTCTTTCTGGGTCGGGGTTAACTCAGTATAATTTTTCTAGTTCTATCCGTTTTCCTGCACGATTGATCCCTAACACCATTTTTCTTTACAACTGAATGAAATTCACGGTGTATATGGATACGTGTCACATTTCCATGAGCCAGTCATCAGTCAATGGACCATTCCATTTCCTTGCTAACGTGATCGCTCTAGTCAGAATGGCCGTCACCAAGCAAAGAAACGACAACCACTACTGGCGAGGTTGTGGGGAGAGGAGAATCTTTCCTCACTGTTGGTGGAAGAGGAAACTGCTGTTAGCATCATGGCAATCAATGGGAGGTTCCTCAGAAAGCTAAAAGTTGAACTACCTTATGGAGCTCTCCTGGGCATATACATATATGCTGGGGACACTATACCTCGCAGCAGAGATTCTTGCAAACCATGTTCATTGCCGCTGCTCTGTTCTATTCTGCCTAAAGATTCCTAAATCAATCAGACTGCTTGTAACCGTGTATAACTACATTTGCTTATGCAAGTCATTTTGTTTCTTCACAAAGAATTCATGAAATTTCCCCAAAAAATGACATTTAAAATCATTCAAGTGTAAAGATATAAATGTGTAAATCTGAACGCATATGAGTTCAAGATTGTTACATTTATTGCAGTATTGTTACTCAAGTTGAGGCCAAGATAGATTATTGTGCCACGTGTCTTGGTGAGCCAGATATGAGTGTGAGTTTTCACCATACTGAACCACAAAATATGTAAAACTGAAGAAACAAGAAAGCAGTAGGAAGAACTTTTTCAATTTTTATATGTTAACAGAAATCTTATCTGGAATATTCTTTGTGGGGAAAGTCATTCGACCGTTAAAAGGCTGTTGAACTTGCAGAGGGTGAGGAGAGCTCTGGAAGGAGAGGAAAGAAATCGGAGTTATCTGAGCTCTACCCCTAACTTGAGCAAGTCACCTTACATCTCTGTCTTCCCTTTTTCCTTTGCACAATGAACAGGTAGGCAATGATTGTCTTTGCAAGTTCCCAACCCTGAAATTTATGAAATTCGGCATTCCAAGGAGGGAGACTTAGAATTTTGTGAACTAGGCATTCCCAGTAGGAAGGGTGCTCACTTTACTTATCCTTTTCTTCCTGGGAAATTGATATCAGGTGATGTGCGTAGAAAGTTTGTAGAATGATTCTGAGTTTTACAAACAAATTTCCATGTACCTCTTTAATTTGCGATTACGTTAAGTAAGCAACTACCTTTACACTTTTATTCAAAAATAACAAGCTGTGTTTGAAATGCCGGCCTACACCATTTATTACGCTCTCCAACCCAAACACGAAAACATTTGTACTTATGTTATGACTTCACCTGGTGGCTTTCATTTTCCCCAACATAAAGACAGGGTGAAGCAAAGTAATAGAAAAATAGAAAACATCTTTGTCGGAAAATGAGATTGCAGCTGCGTAACTAGAGCACACAACCATAAATCAGAATGTCAAATCCAAAACACATGACTTTTTGCAAGTTCTCCATGTGCACTCTAATGTGATTACAGCCTGGTTGCTATTATGATTTAAAACAAAGTCTTCCATGCTAGAAACAAAATGAGGAATATGAGCTGCCTGGGGGAGAGCTAGCTGGTGACACAGGCCTTGCTATCATTGAGGTGGGCTACAGTATTTCAAGCCCTGGTTTGTCAGGTGTAAAGAGCAAGATAACGTAAGGGGAAGCTTGGCAGAGGTCTGAACATGAGGGACAAATTAGCCAGGGGTGCTCAGCTCAGCTTGACAGTCTGCAATGAGCTTCTTTCTCCCTGTTCCCCCCCAACATTTTTTTTCCTCAACAGAATCCTGAAGCCAAATACAAATATTACAGAAGTCATTCTTTCCTGCCCATCACATAAACAAATGGCCCAGCTGTTATTGCTAAGATTCCAGTTTGAAACTTGGACTTTCTTGTATAAACTTCAATGTAATGGTATTTAAAGTGTCATAGGCAATAAGTATCTAATCCTACTCAATAAATTGTAGACTCGTTGTATGAACTCCTAGAGCTGTTAGAGACAGCTGTGCTTTTTTTTGTAATTTAAGTCATTTCCAAATTGGGCAGCTCTCCAGGTGTATTGTCAGACAAACAATGTGTGCTAGAAAAAGTGATGCTCTGAGTCTTTCTGCAGTGATAAACACAGAGGAGTCAAAGCTGAGGTTTGACACGGGTCAAACATGGGCCCTGATCTCCCCAAGAAGACAGGTATCAGCGTCATAAATGGCTCCTTTTTCCTCACTCTGAGCATAAGAAGCAGAATGTTTCCCCCCAGCACCCTCACTTTAGTAACTAGTTGTTGGACTATCTATGGGTACAGGAATGGATTAACAATTTAGTATTTCTTAAAACAGAGCTACTTGATCGTCAGGTGGGATAATCCTTACCTGTTCCTCCTCCAGGAGGGCAGAAAGAGTGTGATGATCGGAGCTCGCATGATTCGTGATTAAAACAGAGCTACCGATTTCAAGTGCAAAGATGAAAGTGAAATAGCCCCTCCATACAGAGATCTAAAGGGGATGAGTCAAAATGCTTTCTAACCCTGTGATGGCACTGAAAGAAATTGTGGAGGGCATAGGATAAGAAGGAATTGCAAGAAGCCATTTCATCTAGCCCATTGTCTCTATGTAGACCCACAATGAAAGTGCTTAAAAATTAAGTAGTAATTTTTTTCATATCCAAGTCATCAGCAAACATTAAATGAACCTTCTTCCAGTGTATAAGAGCTCTGCGTGGACAGGGAGGACAAGCCTTGAGCCCTGCTTTGATGGTGATACATGGTCCAGGGAGGCCATTACAAAAGTTTGCTTCCTGGAGCTCATTCCAGAACAGAAAAGCATTGCTACTACTTTGGCGTTTTTCGTCGTTAATTACCGATGGTTGCTTTGTGCCTACGAGATCTTACCAACTTCTGTGCCATGCTGCCACGCAGTGCTATGTGTTATCTGTCAGGATGAATATACTTGATGTTCACTCATCGTCAGCAATGCAGAGCAAAGCGTGAGGAGTACATAAATCACAGCCCTAGGAGTCCTTCTGTGGTGAGTCGAACTTTATCATAGGCAAGGGAGGCCTGAAGGGTGCAAGCTCACAGGTGGAAAGAGTTTCAGACAAGGACTTGGGACTGTGCTGACCCAGGTGGACAGTCATACCAGACTCCCCAAACTGTTAGAAATAACCTTCTGGATCCCTGCCCAGATCCTGATTCCCACCTTCCCCAACCCCCCCCCAAACCGCCCCACACACACACACAGCCCAACCAACCCCCAAGCTGTTTTATATGCATGGCCCAGTCACTTTCAAGTTTAAAGCTTGACAGTAAGACCTCCCTTCCTCCAGGGACTCAGAAGGGGCTCCTGCTGTTCCCCTTTGAGAATCAAAACCTCAGACCTGTCACCTCAGCAGAATGCTTCATCTCTGGAAAAAGCAATGGTCCACTTGTTTCCCTAGTTCCTGGAGTAAAAGCCCTCAGGCTTTGCTGTTTTAAGGGGAAGTCAACAGCTCTGCATAGATTAAAGACCAAACCAAAAACTGTCTAGAAGCAAGTAATCTCCTGGTGCCACTTCAAACAAGGGCAGCATACCAGACACATGGTATTTGTCAATCAGGCCTTCTGCTCACCAACCTATCCAGCACCATTTTTGTCCATGAAGGGGTCTCTAAATGCCTACGCAAATGCAGATCAAAACTATGGATAGAGCCTTCAGAATTCGGATCTCAAGGCAACTTACCTAACATTATGGGTAGCATTTTTATTTAAATACATGCATAACCCCGCCCCCCACACACACTAAAATGCTATTTGATGTTCTTGAGCTTGGTTTTGAAAGGAAGACATGCCCTATAGAAGGGAATGGTGGGTAGATTTTTTTTAAGCTAAAAGCTGGAGAATAAAATTATTGAAACCATCTCCTGTTCTACTTTAATTTTCACCAGCTTTTTGCTAGTTTACTTTAACAAGTAATGTTTGATTGAATTCAGGCCTGCTTTTGTTTACAAAATGAACCAGAGCCAGAAAGTCGTGGCCTGCCTAATTTGCACATCTACTGGCTTGGTCTCCTCCCCTTTAAACAAAAATCTGGAGCTTGTGATTTATTGTTGATTTTGGTTAGCTCAAATGATTGTGATGGCGGAAACGTACCTTCCATCCCATCTTTTGAGTTTTCACCAAAAGTACCCAATTGGTTTCTGCTCCACAATGCTGAGCTGGGACCTCATTCCCTAAATAAAAGCATAAGCAAAATTCATCTTCCCAAGATTTCAGATGCCAATAAAAAAGCTGAGAATAAAAATCCACAGGTGGGAGTAAAGAAGATATGTAAATCCATCCTTTTTTGAAAGTAAACAGACTTAATGGTTGCTAACCAGTCTCTTTGAGTCTTTAGCAATCATCCTCAGCTGACTAGCAGGTGAACCGGAAATCCTCAAATCAACAGAGCATCAGAATCTTCTTGTGGGCCTCTTCCTAAGTATCCTTCTTTAGAAATTGCAACTTAAAAGTCCAGGGCAGTTCTGGAGAGATTGCTCAGTGGTTAAGGCACTCTCCTCTGCAAAACCTAACAGCCCTGGTTTGATTCCTCAGTACTCATGTAAAGCCAGATGTGCAATGTGGCGCATGCATCTGGAGTTCATTTGCAGTGGCCTCCCTGACCATGACCATTTTTCTCTTTCTCTCTCTCTCTCTTTCTCTCTCTCTCTCTCTCTCTCTCTCTCATAAATACCTTTTAAAGCCCAGAGTAAAATCTATATGCTCTCCTCATAGTTATGGTGGTCTTCAAACATCAAGCACTAATCTAGTTAACTAGTATTAGCCACTTTCCTCTGTATCTCTGCTGAAAGTTTCCAATTATGAGATCTCTTCTTCTTATCTTCTTATTGTAGGCTTGAAGCTGGCATGTGGTTCCTTGAATATGCAGGTAGGTAAGCAGAGGGCAGAATACTTCTTCCTTTGTTACTCTTTGCCCATTCCACATGCATGCTGCTGTTGGGGCCTGTTCCCCAAGAACACATCAGACTGCTCAAACCCCATAACTTTCACAGGCCAATGACCTGTCTATAGCATTCTAGCCCCATTCAACTCCCATTTTCCTAGGCTGCTTGTGATGGTTAAATTTTGATGTCAACTTGACCTTTCAAATAATCTTGGGTGGGTCTCAGAGGATGTTTACAAGAAGGCAGCCTCTCAGCAAGGGGCAGGATGTAAAGAAGCTCAAAGAAGCTAGAAGTAAACATCCTTTCCTGTGTGGGCAGTGCAGGAAGGAAATTCCAGAGACTCAGGAAGCCATTAAGTCTGGGGAAGGGTTGTAAGACCCCACCCTAAGCCTATATAAAGGAGAAGAAATTCTCTCCTTGGCCCCTCCTGCCTATTTCTTGTTCTGTGTGTGTGAGATGCTGGTGATGGGTTTGTTTTTCTCTCTGCTCAGACCTGTGAAAGAGGACCAGACTCTTTCATTTTTATGGGACTTCCCCTGGATCTGTAGCTTGAATAAATCGTTTCCTCCCATAAACTGTGCCTGGTTTGGAGATTCATCCCAGCGGCGTGTGGCTGACTGCAACACTGCTCCTTCCTTCATGCAGATAATCTTCAACCTTCCCTTCAGTTTGCTTAGTTTGGTGCAATCTCATTTAAAGGGAAAAGGGAATTTACTGTTGCTGCAGATATTCAGAGAATGACTATTAGCGCTGAGAGGGAACTATGCCTATCTTGTTCTTCTTGTGTATCTCTGAAGCCCAGCCTAGCAGATAGAATGTGGCAGATATTTAAGAAAGATTTGTCTAAAATATAAATGGATATCCAAGTAAAAATTTCTATTAGGGATTATTTTAATTACCTATGAGTTTCAGAATATACTTTCACTATGGGAGATTAGAAAATCTTAGAAAGGGAAGACTACCCAGGGTATACTGATCAGGAAGCTGAGATCACAAAAATTTTGGCTTTTCCAAGGTCAATTTCAGAGGCAGGATGGAAAGTTTCAAACAACTGGAAAGTCCAAAGTTTATTGATATTTCTGTGTCTTTGTTGAGTACTGATCTATAAAATAAAAATGCTTATAACATTACAGTATGGAATGTATAAACATAGGAAATATACCTACAAGTTGCTTTCTGATACATTGCAAGCATTTAATATGTGTAAGCCATTATTTTTTTAATCATATAATGTTCCCCATAAAAGGTTCCTTCTCCAAGTCCAATGCATGACTTTCAAGTAAGTCTTTCACAATCTGACTTGATTTTTGTCAGTCTAACTGGATTTATCATTTTTGGACTTGAGATGTAATTCTAACACTAACTACATGGTCAGGTCAAACACAGGGTAAGAGCATAGTCCTCCACAAGGTTTCCACTGTGGAAATCAGCCACAAGCCCTGGAGTTACCAAGGCACCTACACTTCTGATTAACTAGCTAAAACTCCTGGGGTTCCACTATTCCTCCAAGTTCAACAATTTGAACAACTCACAGAAATTGTGAAAACATTATGCTTACAATTATGGTTTTATATAAAAGACACAAATCAGAACTGACAATGAAAAGGCACATAGATGATTTTGGAAGCATCCCAGACCCAGGGCATCCAAGTCCTCAAGAGCTTCATCTTCAGCCTTCATCAGTATGTATCAGCTGTTGGGAAGATCTCCTGAGGCGCAGGTGCCCATGGCTCTTACTGGGGTTTCACTACATGGACATGATTGGTTGAATCATTGACCATATATGCATTAACTCAATCTCTAAGACCCCACCCACCACTACTCTCAGCTCACATTAACATTACATGGATGTAATGATCTAATTGAGTGGAGCATCCTAATCAGATGGTTCCACAGTGGCCATCCTCCATCCTACGTCATCTCCTAGCATGAACTCAGACATGCAATGGAGGGAGCACAACAAAGACACTCTCACTGCACGAGAATTTCCAAGGATTTAAAGGTGATCTCTTAGGGACCAGAATCTAGCCAAACATTTCACTAGTTAAGAGGCATCCACTCTAATATGACCAGTCTTCTCTTTGTCCCCAGGGAGTGGTCAGTTGTAGGCCAGTGCTCATTACCTTGCTTAGCTCCCGTTTGTTGACACCCTTCTCTGATTCTTTGTTCTTTATCTCCCTGGATAGACTGCAAGAATCTTCAGAACAAGGACCGTGCCTGTCACATTCACGATGCCTCACCGGTTCCTCACACTGATCCAGAGCCATAGTTTATATAATTGAGTATTTACTGTAGGTGGCTTTCATTTCTATGTCTTATTCATATGGAAATGATATTATAAAACCTAAGCCTAGCATTAAGACTAGAGTAGTAGCACTTATTACAAGTATGAAAACATTATAGGCTAACAAGGGAAACTTTCCAATCACTGCAAAAACCTGAACATAATTTAAAATATGTTTTACCTCAAAAACCTGTTACGACTACAAGAGAGAGTGGAAAGGGCACAAAAATAAGAGAACTTCCCTAGTTTCTACCCTTGATGATGGTAAAGAGTGAAGGAATTGATTACTCTTCTCCTTTCCTTGACTTCTTGTTGAGTTTCATTCCTCTTAACCAATCAAGTTCTTTATTTCAAGTTTATATATGCATCCATAGTATTTGCATGTGGAATTCCATTCTAATTTTCATGCAAGCATCCTTTACTCTTGAAAAAAAAAGGATGTAATATGATCTTTTTATAAAGTGGAATTAGAAATTTTAATTTGTGGTGATTAGCACAACCACCCTAGTTGAATCAATAATATAAGAAGACAGTGAGCTTCTGGGTGCTTTTAATCCATTCCTTATGGTAAAGCTCAATGAAACTGACTTTTTGATGAAAATATTTTCCATAGACATTGATAGAATAGAACTGAATTGAATTGAAACCCTCACTTCCATTGGTCCATGTCTTGCTCTCCAGCTGTTATAGATTGCAAACTCAGTCATCTCCATGGTTATAAGTGTGTTTTCTAGAAGGAAAGGCTTATGGCATATCATAGCCAGAAGTGATATGTGTGATCAGGAAACAGAAATCCATAGAGATAAAATAATAATCAACTCTGTATACCATGTTAATGGCAGAGGCAGGCCCAGAATCCTATCTTCCTTCCATTTAATTTTTTTTTTCTGTATCATCTTGGACTGCTATTACTTTTCTGTGGGTTGAAGTTTATGAAAATATCCAGTATATACTGAATGCTCAGTGAGTCATGGTGATTGTTATTTCTAAGAAGAGGCTTGTCTAACACACACAGGCATGTTTCTGACTAAATCCATACGTTCATCTATTTGTCCTGCTTCTATAGCCATATCGATTGCACAATCACACGGTTTCTCCCTACTCAGAACTCAATGTATCCATGTTTCATCTGTCACCGTTAAATCTCTTCTAACCCATGTGCTTAAAGGTACAGCACTACACAACACACACTTGTCACTGCCCTATCTCACAAAATAGACTTAGTCTCTTACTTCCAGTTTGAAAGGCAATCAACCATGTTGTAAATAGTTTTAAAAATTGACTTGAGAAAGGAAAAAAAGATCATATCTTCCAAGGACATTCAAACTTTATTCTTGTTTGCACTGAACTGATGAAAACAATCTCTAGCAATTATTCTATTTAATTGCCTTCTGAACAAAAGTGTTTGACAGTAACTCATGTGAGTCCCTCAACTGTGAGGTAGATTAAATGTGTGTGGAAATAGTTGTGAATTGAATTCTTTCACTTTTAACTGCAATGGGAGGTATGTTTACCTATTCTATGTTTGAGACACCTTAGAGTGTTTCTGTACAGGTAGCTAATATTATCACTCAGCAATAGTTAGCATCACCATGTGAAAAGACAAATCATACTATAACTTCCCTATATGAAATCTTTAATGGCTCCCTACCACACTAAGATTAAGATCAAACTCATAAACTATAGTCTATATGACCCACATAATCTTGCTCTACCTTGTCCATCATCCACTTTGAAGTTCCTTCTTATTCATTATCAGTCACTGTGGAGTTCTTTCAGTTTCCTCTCAGTTCAGCTATTTCGGGGCCTTTGCATGCGCTTTTCCGTCTGTTGGGAATAGTTTGTTCTCCTACTATGTGTGCAAGGACTACTGTGTCTTTGTGTCCACACCCATTTGTGATGATATTTCTCTATTCTTTCAATAAAATAATAGCGGCTGTTTGCCCTCCACATAGTTGGAATAATCCAATGTAATGGAAGCATTCTGGTTTGGGTGTCCTCCAAAGGTGGGTGTGCTAAAAGCTTGCTCTCCATCCCATGGTGCTATTAGGAAGTAGCAGGACCTTTAAGAGATAGGGTGGGCCTGGTGGAAAAACTTCAGACATTTTGGGTGTTGATATAGCAATTTGGGGTGTCTTTGAGAACAACAGAGCCTTTTTTTGACTATTGGGTAGGCAATAACTCCAGAGCTAGAATGCCAGACTCTCAAGGTCACACAAAACTTCCAGAGTCAGTGGTTTCTAGGTTCTTAACTATGAATTTCAACATAAGAAACTTGGACCAGAGGATAAAGTTAAGGACGATCTTATTATAGAGCTTAAGAGAAGGGAAGATGAGGAGACAAGGGCAGATTCTAGAAAATAGGGAAGCCCACCTAGAGACTGAGGTTAGGGTCTTTTATGAGAGTTTACTAGATGAAGGCTGAACTGGCTAGTCTGGCCCTGACGTTGGGTATCTAGACTTTTTGATTTTGGGAAAAAGGAATCATCCCTTTACATTCCTAGAGAAGGAAACTTTCATGATTGAAAGGAAGGAGGCGAATATCTCTTCTAAGAATAAAAGAGATAAGACCATATTCTTTTGACAATTCTGGCCTCCAGCAAAGTGGAGGCTCCAGGACTCTTTTAAGTAGAAAGAGATAAGGGGAAAAGAATTAGATTTTTCCCTTACAGACTCAAGGACATTCTTCACTTTTACTTTCAGGGGGCCCTGTTACCCCTAAACTGCTTCAATCCTTGAAAGAGATGTTGGAACTATAGCCCCGTTCTCTGTAATGAAAAGCTAATACAAGAAATAACAAACTTTTAAATTAGGTCTAAAGTGATAAAATAGCTTCTTTTCTCAGAATTCAGCTGCTATGGAAGATGGGCAAGAGATCTTGCTGAGGAGGGTGCATGCAGGTTCTCCTGGAGAACAACACTTGGTATAGAAAGACATACCATGTGAAGGTAAACCAAGATGTCTTAGCTAAAAGACAGCATCTGAACCCAAACATACTAGTGGAGCCTTTTTGGACTCTGTTGTAGTCAGCCACACACTGCTGGAATGAATCTTCAAACCTGGCACAATTTGGGGGGGGAAGTATTTATTGAAACTACAGATTGAGGGGAAGTTCTGTAACAGCAAGAGGCTGGCCTTCCTTCACAGGTCCGAACAAGGAGAAAAACCCATCACCTACACCCCACACACAGAACAGGAAACAGGCAGGAGGGCCAAGGAGAAAATTTCTTCTCTTTTATATAGCCTTAGGGTGGGGTCTTGCAACCCTTTCCCAGACTTAATGGCTTCCTGAGTCTCTGGAATTTCCTTCCTGCACTGCCCACACAGGAAGGGATGTTTATGTCAAGATTTTTTGAGCTTCTTTACATCCTGCCCCTTGCTGAGAGGCTGCCTTCCTGTAAACATCCTCAGAGACCTACCCAAGATAATTAAAAAGATCCAGTTGACAACAAAGCCTAACCATCACAGACTCTCTAGCTGAAGTTAAGATATCATGGAACAGAAGAACCATCCTGTCTAAGCTCTGCCAAATTCCTGACTCACATAGTTGTAGGCAAATGGTTATTATCATTTTAAGCTTATCACATTTTTGTAATATATAGTTGGAGAATTTTTTTTAACACCACACTCTAACCAATTGAGTTAACTGGCCAGATTGTAGATTGTTTTTTTTGTTTTGTATTTATATGGGCTTCAGTCATACATAGATTTTTATAAGTGACTTCAGCCTAGCTCCAACACCCCAGAGTCTTTTCATCTTTTGTATAATCACTAGTCATCGATCTCTATCCACCAAACCCTTATAACCATGAATTTCTTCACTGAGCTTATAGTTTTGCTTGTGAGAGAGTATCATATAAATAGAATCATATAGTATTTAACATTGTTAGCATGGTGAATTTGACTAATAGAATGTAATGGAAGCATTATGGTTTGAGTGTCCTCCAAAGGCACATGTGTTAAAGGTTTGGTCTCCATCCCATATTTTTGGTGAAATTTATTCCTGTTGCGTGCTGTAGCAGATACTTTCTCCTTTCTGAAACAAAACACCTGAGCAGAAGCAGCTTATGGAATGAACCGTTTTATTTCCAGTTTCCAATTTTAAGGGTTTCTTCATGATGGTGAAAAACATGACAGGAGCAGACAGCTAAGAATCACATTTTCACATTAGTGGGGAAGAAGTCACAAGAGTGAGCTGAGTGGAGCAAGTGGAGCTGACCTATATCACCTCGAAAACCCACCCCTAGTGACACACTTCTTCCAACAAGGCTCCACCTACCAACAACTTCACAACTTTCCCTAACAGTGGCACCAGTTGAGGATTAAGTATTCAAACCCATGAGTCTATGGTGGTTCAAACCACCATGTATATATTAATCATTTGTTACTTGTGATTAATAAAAAGGTATCTTCTTTATGGAATAACTAGCTACTGAAGTAATTTGAGGTTAGTCCTAGTTTCTGGCAATTTTGATTAATGAAAAATTTTTTTTTAATTTATTGTCCATAATGAGTTACAACATTTAGTGGGCAAACAATGAGTTGTTATCCCCAATTCCCCACTGCCCTCCCCTCCCCCCTCCACTGGATAACTTCCTCCATGGTTCGTCTGGATCAGTCCTTGTGACAGGGGACAATGGATAGCCTAGTATTCAGCCAGGTTCTCCTGGCCGTGCCTCTGGATAATCTCCCCCACCACGGCTCTTACAATCTTTCCGCCCCCTCTTCCGCATAGTTCCCTGAGTCGTGGTGGATGAGTATTAAGGCTGCTTTAAGGTTGTGAGCTTAGAGGTCTTTGTGTCGAAATCATTGGTTTCTGTCTCACTGGCTTATCC
>PVHP010019775.1:0-12539 GCA_004024765.1 Zapus hudsonius
TGAAACTTCAAATAAACTCTGTTCCAATTGACCTCAGATCACGCAGTGACTTGCTTTCTCTGACAATCACATTTCAAAATGGCACACGTGTCACACTTTCAGACTTTCTGTGAACACACACACATTCTGGAAACATACGGTAGAGTTTTCCCTTTCTTTGAACCCCCACATTATCCTTCCTCCCCTATATTAATTGGCACTGTAAAACATTTTTTCACTTAATAACTTGAAGTTGGTGGGCTGCTATTTTTATTTCTTTTTGCTTCTGTGTGGTATGTGTGTTTGCATGTGTGTTCACATGTGTCTGGAGGCCTTATTTCAATCACTCTCCACCTTACTTTTTGAGACAGGATCTCTTGTTGTACCTGGAGCTCACCCAATTTACCTAGACTGACTACCCATCAAATCTCAGGGATCCTCCTGTCTCCTCCTCTCCAGAACTGGGATTACAGGTACATGCACCATGCCTGGCTTTTATGTGGGTGCTTTGGTTCTGAACTCGGGGGTCTTCATGCTTGTGCAGTAAGTACTTTACTGACTGAGCCATCTCCCCAACCTCAAGGGATGCTATTCTTAGACAAGGTCAAGGCAGAATTCAAAAGTTCTTGCAGGCTGTCTGCAGTGGGGCACCTCCTTTTCTGTAAGTAGAGACTCCAAGCCTGCTCCTCCAGTCTTCCTCCATAGATTGCTTGTTTTCTACTTGTAGCCATGTAGGACTTCCCTGCCAAGGCACATTCTTAACAACAAGGCTGGCTTAGCTGCTGGAAAAGATTAGACCACAGTACCAAGCAGATGGAGGAGGTGACAGTCAGCAGCCAGCCAGGCCTGACCATGAAATGTGGGCCTTCGTTCAGGTCCCTCCCACCCCAGGGAGCTGTGGATTTTTCAGTTGCCAAGCCCCTTGCAAAGTCTGTGTTTTTCTACCAGCACTGGAATGGAGCCTCACCCCAGGTTCCCTACTACTATGTGATCTCTCAGCTGTCTTCATTCCTTCTAGTTCTTTCTCCACAGCCATCACTATTTATAGAAACAGGTTTTTGCAAGGCCTCCATGTTCTGATCCATGACTGAGAGCCTCAAACTTCATTCCTAGCTGAGCAAAGAAGAGACGGGACTCTCTGCAGAGAGCAACATATTTGTTCCAACAAGTAAACCTATCTCAGAGGTGAGGCCAGCACATGCCTCAGATAATTCAGAAATGCTGGAGACTAGGAAGGGGAAATAGTAACCCTCTGTCCAAAATCAACTCTTTCATACCATGGTTGAGGAGACCAATAGAATAGGACCAACTGATCCAGGTACAAACTTTTAAAAATTCATATATATATATTTTTTATATAGGTAATACTCTTTTATACCCTTTCCCTAGATCCAGTTTTCCTGGGGACCTCCTCGGTCAGTCACTACCTGTGAAAGTGTACCTCAGGGTATTCCCACCAACTCTGCCTCTTACAATCTCTCTGCCCCCTCTTCCATAATGCTCCCTGAGCCATGGCAGGCCTGTTGGCAGACTGATTTAGTGTTGAGATTTCTGTACCCTCTGGATTTCTTCTTTGATGGGTTTTAATTGATCACTGTGTCTGTCACCATTGCCCTAGAGCTGTTTGTCAGGCTAGCAATAAGAGCAGTTTTCATGTCGTCACTTCCTCTGCAATTTCTTCTGGGCCCTGGAGATGTGGTAGAGATGGCAAATCTCATGGAGGGCAGTTGGCTATCTTCTTGTCTTATGGATGGATCTTGGTTCTCTTCTGTTTTCTCAGACTTCTATAAAGTAAAAGATTCTCCAACCAAGAGACCAGCTTGGGTTAAAGGGGATATGCAAATTTATTTGAGGGAATTTTTGCTGTGCAAGCCCCTCTTCTTCTCCAGGTAGCAGTGGGGGCTTCTCTCTGAAGTCATTGAATTTTCTGACAGTGGGATCCTGACTTGATTTCCAGTACCAGATATGAGTTCTCTCCCACTATGAGGGCCTCATGTCCAATCAGAGAACAGTTGGTTACCCACAGAGGCTGTGCGCCACTATTGCACAAGTGTATACTTCTTCACTAGCTTGTTGATTCTGTAGTCTGCAGGGTCCCCTGCTTATTCATGCTGTTGGTGACCATTGTCCTCCAGCAGTTTCCGTGGGGCTTTCCAGCACTATGAGGGCTAGCCAGGAGGGAACTAGGTTCCAACATGGTATCCTGATGTCCTGTGACCACAGCCTCTGGTGTCTTCAGCATTAGGGTCTTACCTTTTATCTCTGGCAGGGAATCAAGTGTTTTGGCAATATTGTTTTGGAGACCTCATGAGTCTCCCTGACCAACAGCTCCCTGTGGGGGTTAATCCCATTCTGAGCCTGGGATTTACTGGCCAGAGTAGGTAGGAGCATATTAATGTTCTTTGTGTTGTAAATGAATGGTTTGGGGAATAATTTCAGATCCTTGATTTAATTTTTTTCTGTATGTAAGCCAGTGAGTTACTTATAGAGCAGTTGAGGGGTTACTTGCAGGAGCATGGATGACTCAGAGGCAGCTAGCTGTATCACTGTAACATTCACTCCAGCCTAGGTGACGCTCATGGATGCTGCATCCCTGAAGCTCACTGCAGGACGTGTCAACAGTTGTTTACTGCTTCGATGGCTTTGGCAAGGGATCTTGTGATTCTTTAAGTGTCAGAAACTTCTCAAAACCTGCGAGTTATTTAATTCTTGAATGGCTTGACCCTCTCCCTCCCTCTGGGAAGGGCAGTTTCAATTCCCTTATGTATACAACACTCCACCCCTTCCTCTGGCTCTTACGTTCTTTCCACCACCTCTTCTGAGCTGCTTCCTGAGCCGTGGACAGGATGAGATAGATGTCCATCTATGGTGAAGCACTGGGCCATATCTTTGCTCATAGCTTTCATGTTTTTAGCCTTGCTTATTTTGACACGCAAAAATGTATGCCTTAAGAAAGTCAGGAAGTGGGTGTGTATTTCACATGATTATCATCAAAATTTTGACATACAATGAAAAGAAACAGTTGACTGCATATCTCTGTATTAATATTGAACTGCATTGAAAATTATACCAATAACATATGCCATTTTAAAAACTGATAAAACTCATGGTTTACAACTGTGGGAGAGTTATAGTCTGCCCATAAGTGGGTGGTATGAGGAATACACACAATAAACTCTGAAATTCCTGGGGGCCAGATGTCTGTAGACCTGGGGCTTTTGCCAGCTCTGTTATCCTTAGGTATGTGAGTTAATGACTCTATCAGTTTGACATTCTGTTTCTTCACCAACAAAGGAAGTAATGGCACCAAATATGTGAGTGCATGTAAGAGCAGAATGTATATTATAATGTAAAATTTATTAAAGCATGTTCAAGGTATTCATCATCTGGAAATGTGTAGCACACTGTAGATACAAGTGAGGATAAATAATCCCGGCAGTCAGGTCAGAATCCATATTTATGTTTGAGACAGAAATGTGTCAACTAAACAGACATTTAAACATGCCTTAACTTATGAGATGGATCCTGTGCAATTGAAAAAAAATTGCTTTGCAAAATAAAAACAAACCTTGCTTTGGTTTCCTACTACTGGCTGTTGTTGAAGAAATCAGCACATGCGTGAAACCCTTTGTCCCCAGGTGACCTACCAGAACAGAAGGGTTTCTCTTTAGGATCAACCTTTCATGTCCTCATTATTGATTTGATAGCACACTTCTGAGCATAATTTGACGTCAAGGTTGTCTTGTTTAGCCTGTAGGTACTATTTACTTTGCCTTTTTTGGATGACGTATAAGCTGTGACCTGATAAGAAGAAACTTCAGAGGGGACAAGTTTATTTGGGCCACACTTTGAGGGGACATAGGCTATGATAGGAATGTGAGGCAGCCTGTCACCTTATTCCTACAGTTAGCATTCAGAGAGCAGAGAAAAAGTTACACAAAGTTTTTGAGTCTTTCCAAATAGGAGGTGCTTTTCGTGGCTAACTTCATTCAACCTGTGGGTGCAAAATCCCCCTCCCCTCCCTCCAACAGAAGACACAGCTGAAGCCAGGTGACTTACACAAGTAATCTAGAAGCTGATGGGGTACATGGACACAAATCATGTCCCCAAGGGCTATGGTTTGAATGTGAATGTTCCCCAGAGGCTTGTATGTTTGAACACTTGGTCACAGCTGTCTGTACTGTTTTGGAAGCTTATGAACCTCACTGGATAAAGTGCATCATTGGGTGTGGGCATTGAACTTTTATAGTCTGGCCCCACTTCCTGTCTCCTCTCTGCTTCCCTACTGAAGAGGCAATGTGAACAGACACCTTAGAGTACTGTGACCATGCCTTCCCCGGCATGAGGGACTGTATTCCCTCAAACTGTAAGCCAAAATGAAGCCTCCCTCAAGTTGCTTCATATCAGGTACTTAATCACAGCAGCAAAGAAGGTAAACAACTCAACAGAACTTCAGTTTCTGGTCTTCATGAAGCTTCTCTCATTTCTACAGAAGTAGACTCTTTTGAAAGTTAAGGTTCCTGAAAACTATGTGGGATATTTTAGTTAAAAATTTTAAATTATAAAAAGGTCTTGCTTATTGTGTCTGTGGGTGTGTGCACACGTGCGTGCATGTTTGTGTATGGGTACACTGCATGAGCCAGAGAACAGCCTTGGTGGTGTTCCTCAGGCATTGTCCACCTCCTTCAATACAGAGTCTCTCACTGGCCTGAAGCTAGACAAGTTGTCTAGACTGGCTGGCCAGCAGTCTCCAGGGATCCACCTGAGTCCACCTCCCTAGAGTTGGAATTATGAGCATGCAGCACCACACCTAGCTTTATAATATGTGGAGTCTAGGGAGAGAACTCAGGCCCTCATGCTTCCAAGGCAAAAATTTTACTGGCTGAGCTAGCTCTCATGACCCTGTTTTATTTCATAATTACTTGGCAAATAAATATTTCTGAGTTTTAAAGAATATTTATATCCTGTAATTTCCATGTCCTATTATTATTTTGTAACAAGCTGAAAAGAGATGCTTAGGAATGTTGTAAAAGCATTATATTAAAGGGATTCAAACTTCAGTTATTATGAAAAGAAAACAAACATTTTAAGTATGCCAATTACTGGCCACACTTTTTTTTCTTGTGTGGGATATCTTCCAAACTCTATGAAATTTCTGGAGAAGAGGTTACCCTGAGGCACAGATGACATCAAATTATGGCAGGAGAACTTTTGATTTAGATCATGTAATTGCTTTTATTATAATCCGAATATTTTATTAATGGTCATCTCAGCAGATAGATGTAAAAATGGACTAGGGCAGGGGCCAACAGTCATTTTAAGTCTAAGCTTATACATGGTCAGAGGGAAGGAAAAGGGAGTGGAGAGAAGGGGAGGGGGAGAGGGAGGGACGAAGGAGAGAGAGGAGATGGAGAGAGACAGACAGGAGGATGAGCGAGTGTAGTTGGGCCAAACTAGTGTGTGTGTGTGGGGGGGGTGACACCAAGGCCTCTTGCCACTGCAAACAAATTCCAAAAGTTTGCTCCACTTTTTGTAGCTTATATGGTGGCTTGGCATTTGAATCTGGGCTGGAAGGCTTTACAAGCAAATACCTTTAACCCCTGAGCCATCTTCCCAGCTCCCTAGGTATAGTTGAATAGAGCATTTGTAGGATCTTGTTTGGGGATATGTCTACCAAAGGTTATCAAGTCCCAGGTGAAGTGTAGTCAGACATGCTGATTAACCCAACATCCTTACATTTTGAAGCTTGCCATTTTCAAAAGATAAACATTGAAAAATTTCCATGTGTTTGCACAACATATAACATGCCATAGCACAGGTAAAATCAGTGTTAAATAGGGTGGTGATTTCTAGTGTACTAGTAGATTTTAGCCAATTTTCTTATATACAGATGAGAAAAACAAGGTCCAGAAAGATTTGTTTCATTTTAAAAGATATTGCCAATCACAACACTCAAAGGTCATGTCCCAAACCACCAGGAAGCTACAGGTCCAAGTCCCACATAAATGATCCCACTATGTCTATATTTCTGCGCACAAGAAAAACCCCAAGAAAACCTGATTGCAATTATTCTTATTTTGGACAGTATTCGTTGCTGTAAAATCTCCAACAATGTGACAATTTATAGCAGCTCTTGAAGTTCACAACCATGAAATATGACCTGTAGGTCTCAGATTCTCAGCAAAAAAAAAAAATAGCATTTCCTCACTCAAGAAGCACGTTGAGCTCCTTTGGGGGGTTCTTAGAGATGACTAAGGCCTGTCTGTGGGCGGACATTGCTTCTTCTGACTTTCCTTCATAAGGCAGAGAGATTCTGTGCGTGAAAGGGTGTCTTCTCAGCAGTGAAGGAAGACTAGGTTGTCTAAGAGAGAATAAGGAAGTATTGTTGAGACTGTCACCTGCACAAGCCATCTACAAGGGGACAGCTTCCCTGCAGTCACAGAATTTTACATATTCATTTTCAAAAGCCCTTTTCCCAACTACCCTAAAACTACTATTTATTCATTTAATTTTATATAAATTATAACAGGTTATATGCTTCTAGTCTCTCACCCCAGCTCCTGCTACCCTGGGGGCCCTCCTCAGTGGGGTTATGCTAGTCACTCTGGGGTCTTGAAGGCCTCAGTCAGTCCCAGTGGGGTAGCAAGGAACCATACCTCAGGGTATTCCTACCCACTCTATGGCTCTCTCAATCTTTCTGCCCTGTCTTCCACAATGTTCCCTGAGCCATGGCAGGCCTGTTAGCGGTTTGATATAGTGTTGAGTTCTCTGTAGCCTTTGTATTTCTGCTTGGATGGCTTTTGATTGAACACAGTATCTGTCACCATCACTCTGGAACTGGTTGTCAGGCCAGCAGTAAGAGCAGTATTCATGTTACCACTTCCTCTGCAATTTTTCGGGGTCCCTGGCAGATGGGGTAGAGATGACATGTCTCATGATGGGCAGCCAGCTATCTTCTTTTCTTCTCAATGGATCTTGGTTCTTCTCTGTTTACCTACTTGTATTATCACTCATTTGCTTTTCCTTTAACTCATATGTCTGGCTTGGGTCCCATTGTCACACATCAATAGCAAGAAATGTGACTTGGGAATTTTCTAATCAGGGTGGCCCACTTGAGAGAGTGCATGGATTCTGTCCGTCAGGGTACTCCTCCTGCCTCCCTCCCTACACACCTGTCCTTAGGACTGCTGAGGGGCTGTGGATCTTTGGAAGGGGCTTCCAGGTTGTAGCATTGATCTCTGGTTCTGGCATTTGGGTTCTTTTTTGAGTTCTGCTATTCCTCCCTTTGCAGGTTTATCCTGTGAGCTGGAGTGATGGCCAGTGGACATGGAAACAAATAGAATCTTCCATTCCTTGGCTTTTATTCAACCACTATTTTATCATGTGAAATTCTGTCCCCCCTTTTTTTTCTTTTTATTGACCAAAATGAGTTACATTATTTAATGGGCAAACAATAGGTTGTTATCCCCTGTTCCCCAATGCCCCTCTTCCCCATCCCCAATCAGCTGGATATCCTCCTCTGTGGGTAGTCTGGATCAGTCCTTGGGGCAGGGGATCATGGATAGCCTAGGAGACAGCTGGGTTCTGCCGGCCTTAGTGTGTTGCTACTGTGGGCGGCCATGACTTTTATCCCCCCCTCTTTTCAACAGCAGTGAAATTAAGTCACTTCGGCTGGTGCTCTGAACAGTTTAACACCATCATCATGCAGGTAGCTGAGGAACTGTTATATCCCAGAATATCGATGGCCTTGGTGTGGTACTGAGTCCTAAAATACAATAATATGATGCTGAGAACTTCCCAAACTAGTCTGCAAGAATGTGTGATAAGATTTCCATATATCTGGGCCTAGCAATGGCTCAGTTGGGAAAGCGCTTGCCTTGTGAGCATGAAGACCTGAGTTCCATCCCCAGAACCCAGCGAAAAAGCCAGACATAGTGGCATACACTTGTCATCCCAGAACTAGGGAGACAAAGAGAAAAGAGAATCCATAGAGGTCTCTGGTCAGCTTGAGAGCCTGTCTCAAAAGGAGGTGGACACCATCCCAAAGTAATGATTCCCAAGATTGTCCTCTGGCCTCCATATGTACACCCAGACACAAGTGCACCCACCCACACATTAAAAAAAGATTTTCATGGGCCATATGTCAACCCTTACATTTAAAAGTCATTTTGGTTTTAAAAACACAAGGAGGTGCTGGACAGATGGGTCAGCAGTTAAGGCACTTGCCTGCAAAGATGAATGACCCCGATTCAATTCCCCAGTACCAATGTAAAGCCAATTGCTCAAAGGAGTGCATGCATCTGGGGTTCATTTGCAGTGGCTGAAGGCCCTGGTGTGCTCATTGTTTCTGTCTCTCCTCTCTATCTCTCTATCTCTACTTGCAAATAAATAAAAATATCAAAAAAATACAAGAGTAAAATAGAGCCATCTTCTACAAACTATATCATAAATGCAGTATTCAAGATTCGCAGTGCCACTTCAAAGACCTTTCCAGCATGTGCGAGAAGGGATAGATGTGGATCAGCACATATACTCAAGTATTTTAAAATAGTGAAGAGAATCCAAAACCATTTAAATGCCTCTTAGCAGAGGATTGGTTTAAGCATTATGGTATGGCTATTTGGTAAAATATAATGTCCCTATTATGAGGAAGAAAGTAACTCCACACTCAGATACGGAAGGTGTCCTGAGATGCATGGTTAAATGCCAAAAAATGACATTCAGAAAAGGAGTCACATTGTTCTAATACTCATATAGAAGGAGAGATTGCATATATGTGTGTGTCTCTTCTTGGACATGCACATGGAGACAGTTGGTAATAATAGTTGCTCCCAGGGTTAGTTGGACAGAAAGTGTTCAATGGAGGGGGAGGGAAAAGGGGGGACAAATGAGGCTGGTGGGAGGTGATTATGATCAGAGTACATTATGCACCTGTATTGAGGTTATAGCAATAATAAAAAATTTTCTAAAATGAGTTGTCCCAATGAGGGGAACAGGGGTAGGAAAAAAGGGAGGGATGTTTTTCAACCATATAATCCCTTAAAATTAATTCTGTTACTCATTGGAAAGCATAGTCAATCTGATGCTTCCTTTAAAGTATTACACATAGCACCCAGTAATTCCATTCTTGAATATATACCCAAGAGAACTGAAAATATGGACTCACACAGATACAGTATGCCAGTAATGATAGCAGCTTTATTCCCAATAGTCACAAGGCAAAACCAACCCAAGTGCCCACATGTTGTTTTTGCCTCTGGGGGCACCGTTGGCCTCTGCAAAGGGAAAACAGAGAAGCAGTGGGAGCTGAGCAAGCTGTCCTCTGTCTCAGGGCTGGGGTCCACAGAGCTGGGGGGCTGACAGGGGGGGGGTCTGGCGAGACACAGACGCAAGCAGATGTGTATAGTATATCCACGTGATTCTTTATTCAATTGGGGGAACTTACATTTATAGGAAAAAGGGGGTTGGGGATGGGGAATAGGGAAGAGAAAAGGGGATTGGTTGGTCGGGGTGGTGAGTTAGCGGCCTGCACTGGGATAGGTGAGTATGGACAACCTGAGAATACCTCATTTGGGGGCCTGAGTGGCGGGAAATACGTGATTCTAGCCATGGTCCGTTGGGATGGATACAAGCAAGTTTGTCTGATACCAAATGCCAGTCATGCTGAGATGGGAATGCTGGTTACTGTGGCTAGCCCATGGAGGTTGGGAGTCAGGGTTGATGGAGCTGGGAAACGCCTACCGAATTATCGGGGTTTCACCTCACTCATACATCCTTAACCCTTTGTTCTCCGTGCCCTCAGTAGCAGTGCCAACAGGCAGTGCCCAACACCCACACACAGATGAGCATGTGTACAAAAGCATGGAGAATTATTATTCAACTACAAACAGGAAAAGAATCCTGACCCATGCTACAACATGATGACAACCTGAGGGTGTTCTGCTAAGGGCAATAAGTCAGACACGAAGGGACAAGTCCTGTGTGACATCCAGAAGAGACAAGTCCATAAAGAAGGAAAGAAACGTCAGGTCAGCAGGGGACATGGGGAGGAGAGCTAGAGAATTATCACTGAGCAGGTACAGAAGTTGGGATGAATACAAAGCTTCGAAATAGATGTAGTCATTGAACAAAATTATGAATGCAACTAGTATCACTGAATTCTACACTTAAAGTGGGTAAAATACCCAATTTTATGTTACACATGGTTACCATGGTAAAAAAAAATCAAATTAAATGCAATTAAAGAAAACCCTTCTATGCAACTTAACCTCTGCTCTGCTGGAGCTTCTCCAGATACAGCACTCCTCCAACCTGACCCTGTACCACCCCTGCGCTGCCAGTCAGGGCTCTGCTACTGAACACTGCCCAGAATCCAAAGCCCTATTGTTAGAGGACCTTCTCCCTCAGCCCAGGCAGCTAAAGATCGAGCAAGGCCTGAAGGGTGTGGGGTAGACTTCCTGGCCCTGGGCTTTGGGAATGAAGAGGCAGGGGTGACCCAGTTCCTTCTGCAGATCCAGGGTAGCTTGACAGGGGAAGGTGACCTGGAAGGTCACACTGGAAGATGATTCCAGAGAGACGGTGTGTCAGTGTTTAAATGTGTTGTGTGTGTATATGTGCTTGACTGTGTGAATGCATTGTGGAGTGGAGGGGGACAGAAGTTGATCTTGTTTCTCTGCCTTGATTATCTAGTTAGCTGGCCCTAGGATCCCCTCTCCTAGCCTCCAGAGAACTGGGATGTCAGGTGGGCCTCCATGCTCCGTGGCTGCCTGGTATGTGCCTGGGCTTTGGGGATCTGCATACAGGGCCTCCTCTGGACTTTTAAAGGCTAGCTAGCTTTAGGAAAATAGCTTAGGTCTTTCTGCTCTTTTCAGCCATCCTGTTTACCACTTAGATAGAGATCATGCCTTTTCTCCTGAACGAAGATAGTTTACATTCTTTGTTTTCTTTCCAATTCAAACTACGTTTGCCATCTAGTGAGTAATCCATGCCATGACAGTTGCCTGCTTCAAATGCCTTGTTGCTGGGCAGGCAGCCAAACTGCAGGCTCTCCTAAGTCCATCCTATTGCTGAGTTTGCCTTGGCACATGCCCTCATGACTCCATCTACACCCCAGCACCAGTAATGACGCTGAGCCCTCAAGGGAGCACTAATAGTCAATGGAAGGAAAACTTAGTTGTTTAGAAAATAACCTTAAAATTTAAGCATTCTGAAAGTTTAAGCAGAATAAAGTGAAAATTTGGTTCCCAAGAGCTCGTGCATGCAGACAGGGGCAGTGACAGTCTGGGCCTGGAGGTTAGATACCTGGAACAGCACCATTTTCTAAATATCTGAATATGAGTCAAAATCAAGAAGTCTGTTGTTGTATCTTTAAGTAGATTCCTTTTCCTTCAAAAGATGTCATTAATGAGTTGGGAGAGTTGGCCAAAAAAATATTGTGCTATACGTGCTAGGTATTTGAAAATAAACAATAGACACCCAGGATTCTTTTAGAAACTTTCTAGTTAACATTTTACAGCTGGAACCTTAGCATTCCTGAAAGATGATGGCTTCTGTTTTGGAAAAAATATATTAAAACCGTCGTGTCTGTTTGCCTTGAAGATCTGGGCAGCGGAAATTCAGCTCTTCTGCAGATATGAATGGAATGTTTTAATTTTTTCAGGCTTTGAGATAGGTACTATGGGTGTAATTTGTATTGATATACAACGAAATTTTATAAATTAAATAAAGTTCTAAGCATAATATAACCATAAGACCCAACAATTCCATTGTACATCAATAGTTACATACTGTCGAGTCCAAATAAAATAAAATAAAATGAAATGTTATTTAAATAAAATCATATTTTAAAAAATAAAATATATTGAAGTACATATGTAGAAAACTATTGCAATAATATTTTCAAAACTTTGTCCTGAATCAATCCCTATTCCCTACTTCCGTGAGATCCAAGAAAGTCCTTTTTACACTGAATTCTCTTTGCAAAGGATTGTTTCATAGAGGGAATGATAGATTGTATAATTTTCACTTTCCTGCCAAATTCAGCTCTTTTCATTATAATGCTATGAATTGTTAGTGAGCAGCTTCTGGCCTCCTGGAAAAGCCACGGCACCCTGAGCGCTGAGAAGTGTCCAGGAAGCCATTCACTCGGTCTCTGAAATCATGTGGACTATTTGTCCTTGTAGCTGGTGCTTTATTTAATTAGTTTTTTAATTAATTAATTTATTTATATATTTAAATTATTTTTAACAATTTCAAAATTATTTCATAATTTTTATTTTCAGTGAATTTCTGTGTATCTGACTTTTGCAGGGAAGGCCAGAAATACCGGGTGTACATTGTGATACCATTGCTGCCAGGGTTCGAAGGGGACATTTCAACTGGAGGAGGAAACGCCCTGCAGGCGATCATGCATTTCAACTACAGGTGCCCAGAACCTTCCATCTCCTGTGTTGAGATCTCCAAGAGTCATGCATGGAAGCTGGTGAAGGCAGGGGCAGGGCTTCTGTCAATCACTCAGGAGAGCACTGAACACAGTTCACTTTTAAGTCTTAGTCTGTTAG
>PVHP010019775.1:12639-31501 GCA_004024765.1 Zapus hudsonius
AGAGAGAGAGAGAGAGAGAGAGAGAGAGAATGGGCACACCAGAGCCTCAAGCCACTTGCAGACTCATTTATGCAGGGTGGAGATGAAAGCATGTCTTCCAGGCAAGCCCTCTACCACCTCTGTGTTTTTTGTATTTTTCAATCTTTGAGTTTTCTCTGACTTTTTAGAAAATTTATTTATTTGCCAACAGAGAGATAGAAAAGAGAATGGGCATGCCAGGGCCTCCAGCCACTGCAAACAAACTCCAGATGCATGCGCTACTTTGTGCATCTGGCTGTTATGTGGATACTGGGGAATCGAACCCAGGTCGATAGGCTTTGCAGGCAAGTGCTTCAACCTCTGAGACATCTCTCCAGCCCTTCACTGGTTTCTCAAGCTTGTGTCTGTTTATCTGTCAGGGTTCCCAGGAGAGATTTTTGGTGGTGAACGTCCCCTGAGGTGAATTTTCCTGGCTGTCGTGGAGGAGACCTTGAATTGTACTTTGGTCTAAGACACTTGGAGTGAAAATTTTTCATTTCTCATGTTATCTGATTTATTACACCAGAAACACAGCTTTTCAAACTTACGTCACTGACATAATGCTTAATTGGACTTTATCTGCTTCCTTTGCCATGCTCGTGTTATTTTTGGAATATTGTCAGTTGTAATTATTCCCTGGGACTGTGTTTCTTGAGTTTGAACCAGCTGAATGAAATTCACATTTGGCTTTTGTCCACCAGCCCAAACTACAACTTTTATTATGCAAAAATGTCTGTACGCACTGGCACCATCTTTAAGAATATCAGCCTTTCCCTGCAGAACTATATTTTTAATTACTTTCATAGAACAGGCAGATGGGACTTAGGAGCTTTGTTTTTTTCATTCTTTAGAATCCTCCAACTTCTAG
The DNA here is from genome assembly GCA_004024765.1 of Zapus hudsonius. Classification (NCBI taxonomy): domain Eukaryota; kingdom Metazoa; phylum Chordata; class Mammalia; order Rodentia; family Dipodidae; genus Zapus; species Zapus hudsonius. The sequence goes on from PVHP010019775.1 coordinate 13,526, forward strand.
TCTCGAGAAACAAACTCATTAGTACAGTTATTTGAGACTTTTTTTTTTGCATTGCCAGGTTTGCTGACTGTATGGAATTCATGCAGGATAATAGTTTGCTTAAGTCCTGAATTGCTCAGCCAAGGGTTTGCCCTTTTCACCTCAAAAAGCAATGACTTTGTAAGAAGTGTTTTTTATCTATGGAGCCATTCTAAATTTATCTTTGCTGTCAGGAAATTTTGTAAGGGAAAGTTCATTCACAGCCAATCTATGTTGTTTTAAAAAAGCTTCTCTTTCTGAAATCTAGCCTCAGCGTTGTCTTTCCCATTGGCTCACTTCAAAACAACTGCTTTGGAAAAAATAAAATTAAAAAACAAACAAAAAAAAAAAAACAACTTCTTTGGGATGGGGAGGTGACCCAAAGGTTAAAGGCATGTGTTTGCAAAGCCTGTTGGCCTGGGTTCGATTCCCCAGCACCCATGGAAAGCCGATGCACAAGTGACACATCTTCCTGTTGGTTTGCAACAGCAAGAGGCCCTGGCACTCCCATAGTCTGTCTTTCTCTCCTCCCTCTCCCAAATAAATAATGACATTACATTTTAAAAAAGAAACTGCTTTGTTCCTTTCTTTAGTGGCATTATAAAAGAGATATTCACATTATGGTTTTAGTTTTCAAAAATGTGCAGAGTTCCTTTGCACAAAAGTGCTGGCTCCATTTTTGCTCGAGTCAGGATTATACCCACAGACACTTCGGCTACCGTTGGTTGTTTGGAACCTCCCTAATCCTTCTCTTCTATACTTTCAGAACCATGTGCAGAGGAGAGAATTCCATCCTTGGACAGTTAAAATCAGAGCGTAAGTAACCTGCTTTCCTATCCCTCCCAAGTTTTTATTCTTTTGCTGTTTTAATGCAGTACAAAGAAATCAGTAGAAGTAGATATTAAAATGAGGTGGCAATATGCATGAATATTTGCATAATATAGTTACAGAACTCTATTCACAAAAGTTTCTCCACAGAGTGTGCAATTGAGAGGCCTGGAGATGTAGCTCAGCAGGTAGAAAGCCTGCCTAGCATGTATGTGGCCCTGGATTTGATCGCTAGCATCACAGAAACCATGTGTGCTGTCAAATGTCTGTAATCTCAGCACTCAGGAGGACCAGAAGTTCAAGGTCATTATGTTACCTTCTCCTTGCTGGGACAAAATATCTGACAAAAACATCAATGTAAGGGAGGAGAGTTTTATTTCAGCTTTCAGGTCTCAAACCATTATGGCAGGGAAGGGATGGTGGCAGGAGCTTGAGGCAGCTGGTCACATGTGGCTCACAGTGAGGAAGCAGAGTGCTGAGGCTCTACCAGCTCTCCCCTTTTTTTTTTTTTTATAAAGTTCAGAACCCTGGCCTAAGGGATGGTACAAACCACAGTTAAAGTGACTCTTCCCTTCTCGATTAACATAATCAAGATAATCCCTCACAGGCATGCTCAGAGGCTAACCTAATCTGCATAAACCCTCAGGTGATTCTAGGTCACATCAAATTGACAATCAATGTAAATCATCACTATCATCCTCTACATAGTAAATTCAAAGCTAGCGTGGGCAACCTGAGACCTTGTCTCAAAAAAAAATCTACTGAATTGTGCACTTAATTAAAAAATTTTTTTTTGCAGTTCTGAGGGTTGAACTCAGCACCTTGCACTTACTAAGCAAATGCTTTACTATTGAGCCATATTCTCAACCCTGAACTGTACTATTTAAAAGGGTGAATTCTATATAAAAGGGAGTAATTTTGGTAAAATTTAGAGGTTTTATGAATTTTTAAGTAATGGGAAGCTTTAAAATTAATAGCTTGAATTCCCCACACGTGTGTTACATATGCATGCACACATGCAGAGCATGATTGTTTGTTTAGGAATTTTTCACTGATGGTCTGTTCAATCTATAAAAATTTAGAAAACAATTTTAGACATAAGATATTTACATCTCCAATAACAAATACTTTCCACACATGGTGCCTGATTTTAGCTAAGACAGAACAAATTTTCCAGAGAACTATCTTGATCTTGATAGACTGCTGAGTCGATCTGTGAAAGGTATTTTGCTAAAACAAAATTAGGAAAGCCATCCAGTGCTGGCTGGAAGTACAGAAGTGAGGCTCTAGGAGAGTGAATTCAAAACCAGCTTATTATTCAGTGTCTCAACTGTAAAAATGTTCTGGGCTTCATGTAAAGCATTTTCTTTGGCTCTGTACCCTCTTCCTGCCTTTGCCATTCAGGGGAAATAAATAGGATTTTAACACAAGAAGCAATTTCAATGGTAAGCCTGCTTGTGGAAAAAAAAAATTCCTAAGCACTCTGGGAACAAGTCAAAAACTAAGGCATGTCAGTGGGGAAAGTGTTCATATTCTAAACAGAGAGAGAAAAGATTAATTACACAATGCCCTTTCCTGAAGTAAAAGGTTGTATTGTTGGTTTTGTTTTGGTTAATGTGTAATGGTTTTTAAAAGACATGAACTAGCTAATCTCTAATTGGATGGAGAAATACAGTTCTCTATTGTTGGTGTCTCCAATTATTTCAAATAACGAAACCACTAATATCTTAAAATTGCTGAAAAGAAATCCAGCCACTTCAATTGTCTGATTTTCCAGTCTTCTGAGACTAATGTTTAGTTTAAAGCATCTTTTTACTAGTATTATAATTTTGGTGAATTATAGCATTTTAGAGCCAAGGTAGTACAATTTAAGCACCAGAGGTATTCAGTGAGAATTAAAAATGTACATATATCCTGTGCTGAAACTTTTAGAAGATTTATTGACAACCTCTCTACATACAGGCGTTATACCATGATCATAATGCCCTCCCACCACCCTCCTTCTTCTTCCCCTCCTATCTCTCCTCTGCCAAATCTCTTCTTCTTTCCAACTTTTCTTCTATTTTGATGTCATCGTTTTTACCCCTCTGATTATTCAGGTCTTGTGTTGTTAGCATCAGCCACTGAGAGGTCATGAATATCAGGGTCACTTTGTATCTGGAAGACAGCATTGTACATACTCCTCCCCTTCCTTTGGCTCTTACATCCTTTCTGCCACCTCGTCTGAGCCTTGGAGGGTGTGATAGCGATGTCTCAGTTAGTACTGAACACACCACAGTCACTGCTTCTCAGCACTTTGATGAATTTCAAGTCTCCCCAGTGGTCACCATCATTCTAAGAGAGAAGTTTCTCTAACCAAAAGTGAGAGTAGCATTAATGTAGGGGAATAAACATCAGTATTTAGATGGCAGTTTGGTGGGCATAATGTATCCATTTAGCCAAACAACAGGAGTAGTTTCCTTGTGACCTCACACTATGCTGTAAGTTTCAAGTAACATGGACCTTTTTAAAAATTGCCTTGTAAGCTTCAAGTATTGTATGGAACTATCTTCTTTCGAGGTACATATATAACAATGTTAATAGCAGTTATGTCCGGGGGTGTGTGAAGTCTATAGATTCTCAGATATTTTCATGACACATAATTTGGAAATACCCCTAGTGTTTATATATGTTCCTAGATTTCTATTTTCTTCAAAATGGCTTATTTTCACCATTATATCTTTGTCACACAAGTTAACATCCCCCAACTCTGCACTCATTTCATGCACAACCAGTTTTCTCCATAACCCCCAACCTTACTTTCTTTTCCCTCCTTCCATAAAGAACACATGGTGGGCTCATTCACCCCATAGATGGCCTCCCAGCTGCACTTGACAGGCCACACTTGAATAATCCAATGGCTAGGAGCCATTTTTGTCTTTCTTTTTTATATTTATGAGGAGAGAGAGAGAGTGAGAGAGAGAGAGAGAGAGAGAGAGAGAGAGAGAATGCACATTTGGGTGCGCCAGGTGCCTCCAGCTATTTCAAAGGAACCCAGATGCATGTGCCACTCTGTGCATCTGGCTTTACATGAGTACTGGGGGAACTGAACCTGGGCCATCAGGCTTTACAAGCAAACACCTTTAACTGCTGAACAATCTCCCCAGTCCTGTTTGTCTTTTAGATCCTTTTACTGGTCGTCTTAGCTTTCTTTTGAAGGCCATTTTTCTCCAAATGAAATGAGAACATCTTTAGTACATGCTTCTCACCTGAGCAAGGCTGGGTGGAAGGCAACAAGAACTGCGGGCTGCTTGGGTATCTAACCGATGCATCCTTGCTGGCACTCCCCAGAACTGCTGTGGAACAGCACAAACCTGAACTTCAGAAACTACACAGTATGACATGTCTCCAAGCTAGTCAGCACCACTAATCTAAAATAACTGAATTTTATTAGATAATGTCACACTGACAGAACAGTCGTGAAGACTGTCCTTTGACCTTCAAATGTTGGCATTTTACCTCTGGACAGATCCTACTAGACAGAAGGCTCTGGGTTGTTTCTTTTACTTTAAACCATTTTAGAATAAGTATGGTCATGATTCACTTACTCTTAAATAAATGTGTACATTTCTAAGAAAGCAATGACATTCTCTTAAGCATCAGTAACCCAAATGTCACAATACAGTGAAATTAGTATTGATAATACTATTACCTAGTTTATAAACATTACTGAAATGTTGCCACCCATCTTCCCAGTGTCCATTTAAAGAAAAGAGGTGGGGGTGAAGGGCAAGTTCAGTGGTTAAGGCACTTGCCTGCAAAACCTAAGAATCCGGGGTTGATTCCCCAGTACCCACATAAAGCCAGATGCACGCACATCTGGAGTGCGTTTGCAGTGGCTGGAGGCCTTCGAGTACCCGTTCTCTCTTTCTCTCTCTCTCTCTTAAATAAATAAAAAAAAGCAAAAGAGGTGCTAGGTTCAGTTCACAACTAGAGGTGGCTTTTGGTTATCACATTCCTTTATTTTCAGATCATCTGAAATGAACCTTCATTCATTTTGTGTGGGGTGGGGAAGCGTTCATGATCTTGATCGTTAAAGATATGCCAGCTATTCTGCAGAACATTCCTCAATTTAATTATGTCTGCCATCTCCTAATGGTGACTTCAGGTGGTGAATGTGTGGGCACAGATAGCTCTTCTGTATGGAGGAACATATGAAGGGAAAATGTTTGTCCCATGATTGGTGATGATCTCCTTCACTTAGTGAAGGCAGTTGGGGCAGAGTTCTGCTCTGTAAGGTTACTATTTCCTCTTGGTAATGGCTAGTGGGTTGTGAGAAAACCTGTGGAATATGTATGCAGGTTCTCATTATTCATCTATTTGTTAATATACACTAATCTTTCTTCAATGAACTGATTATCATGTGATAATTACCTAATGCTACTCCTAGTTCTATCATGCATTCTAGCTTTGTTGACAACTTTTATTTATTTTTTTATCTTTTTTTTTTTTTTTTGAGGTAGGGTCTCCATCTAGCCCAGGCTGACCTGGAATACACTATGTAGTCTAAGGATGGCCTTGAACTCACGGCCATCCTCCTACCTCTGCCACCCAAGTGCTGGGATGAAAATAATTAGTTAGAATTCTACTCTAAGGAAACTTTCCTCGGCCTCCCATCTATTATCTGTGCATTCATTCGTTGACGTTAGTATGGACTTGTAGACCCTTGTTTTACACAATGGGTTACGATTTTTGGTGCTCCACTTGCCCAGGTTTGGCTAGTGAAGACTTTTTGGAAATTAGTTTCATGTCCTTTGACTTGTCTTGAGCCTTCTGTTTTCACTGAAATATAAGGTATTCCAGATTGATACATTCCCAACACAAGTCCTAGAAACAGCTACTTCTCTAAAGAATCTGGGTTCTTTTAGTCAAAAAAGATGGTGTCTAGAAACCCATATCTGGGAGCTAGCAATCATCATTGCTAGTGGAATTCCAACAGTTCTAGACCCTTTGTATAAACTCCGTTCTTTCTCTCCCTCTGTCACTTACCCTCTCCCACTCTCCTTTCTTCCCTCTCTCTTTTCCCTCCCCCTCCTCTCTCCTTACAGTGCTAGGGATTGAACCCAGGGCTTCTCAAATGCCTGGCAAGTGCTCTCCCCATGAATTCCACACCCAGCCTAGGAATTTGCTTTTAAGGAAGCCCACAGAGATGGTCCTTACACACCGACAGCCTCTAGTCCCCACTCTATTGTTCAACATGTGAACTTTGGATGGGGGAATTACTGGAAAGATATTTACTTTGGTAGAGAATTTGCTCTACCAAATTGTGTTTTCATCAAAAAGCTGCTTTGTGTCCTAAAATCTTCTGCTCTAGCTCATGACACACATGACAGAGAAATTATTAGAGCAAAATGAGTGTGAGCTTACTGTCTTCCCCCTTATTCATTGTTACATTCTGCAGGTCACAGATGGCCAGTCACATAGCATGAGAAACTACCAGAGCTTTGAAGTTCAGTGAAACAAAGAAGTAATTTTTTTAACTGTGGTAAGGAAGTTAGGGAAAAGATGAGACCGGAGAATACCTGGGGATTATCTGAACTTCTCTGGAACCCATTATAAAAGTGTAAATTTAAATTGCTAAGTGTAGGTATATGCTTCCTTGTGCTTGTTAATTTACATGTCTAATGTCACATACACATCTCTGTACCCTACTATAAAACCCCTTTGTAACGGGGGGCTCAGGGCCAATGCTTCAGCTGTCTATGTTTGGTCCAGCGGCATAAATTCCTAAATTCATAATAATAGTAAATGCAACTCCACTCTTCTCTTGTTGTGACAGCTTTGTCTGTTTGTCACGGAGAAATTCTACAACAAAATAAAAAACCGAGGTACTGTCTGCCACTTGGACATTTGTCCACAATCCATTACTCATCTATTAAGTGATTTTTTTAGCACTGTGCAAGGATGACAATATCAAACTATGTTAATATCCACTTCTTGTACTGTCATAGGAGAAATGAGGGATTAATTACACAAGCATCTATGAAAATTAGCCATTTTGGAACTATTTTCCAGGAGTTTGACAGGCATGAGGAACCTCAAAAACTAAATGCTTCTCTCTGTCTGATTTGAGAAGGCTTTAAAGGGGTGATGGTGATGAATCATTCATTGTTCCTGTGCAACACTAGCTGTTATAGTCAGCCACATGCCACTGGGGTGAATCTTCAAACCAGGCAGAATTTGGGGGAGGAAAGTATTTATTGAAACTACAGATTGAGGGGAAGTTCCATAACAGCAAAGAGGCTGGCCCTCTTTCACAAGTCCCAGCAGAGAGAAAAACCTATCACTAACACCACACACACAGAACAGGGAACAGGCAGGAGGGCCAAGGAGAGAATTTCTTCCCCTTTTTATAGCCTTAGGGTGGAGTCTTACAACCCTTCCCAAGACTTAATGGCTTCCTGAATCTCTGGAGTTTCCTTCCTGCATGGCCCACACAGGAAAGGATGTTTACTTGCAGCTTCTTTGAGCTTCTTTACATCCTGCCCCCTACTGAGAGGCTGTCTTCCTGTAAACATCCTGAGAGACCCACCCAAGATAATTAAAAAGATCCAAGTTGACAACAAAACCTAACCATCACACTAGCACACAAGGAAAAAGACTGATGTGCAGCAGCTCACTTACCTGGAACTACATTTACAGTTAGACGTGTCTTTTACATATGATACACTAGTATGTCCACACAGCAACTCCTGTCAGTCAGTCCTGTGAGATCACACTTTACCTATGGGAAGTATACCTCTCAGTGAAGTAGTCTCTACATGGAACCTAGTAATGAACTTTTTTCCAAGATCTCCTGACTTCACAGAAGCCCTGAAGGACCTCAATGGCAGAGTAGGGAGCATGAATAATAAATAGAAAGTTCAGTCAGTGATTTACCGCTGGATATATTACTGGCTTCAGATTAAAGAAAAAGATTGAAACTCTCTTCCTATCAGGATCCATTTGTTCTGAGTATTATATATTGCTTACCAAGAACAACTGCTATGTGAGAGAGGAACCATAAAATCCTGTGACTAACACTCATGCCAGGGTGATAGTCACAGCTTGGCTGGGAGTGTCACATGAATGGCCTGCACACGGTGAGAGGGAAGAGCAATGCTTTGATGTAGAAACCTGGTGCCACTTGCCTTGAAAAAAATTCCTCCCAAAGCCACATGTAACAAAGACCCTAATTTTAATGATCTTAAAGGGGAGAATTATTTTTAGCTATCAACATTTCTATTTATTCCAAAGTCATAAGAATTGAATTACTGTTTACGGCCAAGTGTGTTGCACATAGTTTATGGTTTCAACAAACACCTTGCCTCTGATTTAAGCTGAAGTAGATGTCAGAGAAGACAGAAGCAAATGTGACACTGAAATCTCGTGTCATCTATTCCGTCTTGGGTTTGACCATCATTCTTCAGTTATTTACTCATCAAATCATTGGAAGAAAAGGTTCACATTTGAATACATTTTTAATTGCTTCAGCAAAAAGAAGACAGAAAGCTTTTCTATATGATTTTTTTTTCATATATAGCCATCTAGCTTCTTCTGCCATGATGGAACGTTTCCTGGACTCTGTAAGCTTGAAATAAACCCTTTCCTCCCATAAGCCACTTCTGGTCCAATGTTTGTCCCAGCAATGCAAAGTTAGCTGCAAAACATACACACACTGAACCATACATATTTTATATACACACATGTACCAATAAGAAATATGTAATATATATAATACAGTGTATTTTACATAGCCCATTTAACTGGTATATTTAAGGATCAATGGATCAATAAAATGAATGTGCCTTGGTTGAACATGGCCATATTAATTTTAGTAATTTCCTTTTTAATTTACAGTTGGTAACCAGTGGATAAATTACATATCGTTTTGTGGTCTTAGAACGCATGCGGAGCTTGAAGGCACTCTCGTCACTGAGCTTATCTACGTCCACAGCAAGTTGCTAATTGCTGATGACAACACTGTCATTATTGGTAAGTATTATTGGAAGCCCCACTAATTGACTATCTCGTGCTGTGATTGTGCAATTCTCTGCTTCCTTGGCAATCAAGAAAAATTCAGCAATGCACAATCTAAAATATTTTCCAACCTGTTCTTTAAAAAAAAATAACAAATTGAAAATTTAGAGCCATGAAATTGACTTTGTACAAATTAGAGAATTCGGAGGCAGCAGCTTAAACCATTCAGCCACTTAGCCTGCTTGACTTTATTAATGCTTTATTATTCCTACTTTACTTTTTAATGTGTGGTGTGTGTGCACATGCGTGTATGTATATGTATGTATGTCTGTTTGTGCATGTCGTGGCATGTATGTGGAGGTCAGAGGTTGGTCTTTGCCCACCATGTTATTTTGACACGAGGTCTCTTTGGTCACCGCTGCGTGCACTAGGTTAGCTGACCTACTAGCTGCTGGTGGATTCTCCCATTTCTATCTTTCATCTCTCCACTACCACACTGATGTTACAAATATCCACACTGGTCTGACGGTATTACTGTGGGCTCTGGGAGTCTGAAATCAGGTCTTCACACTTGACCAGCAAACACTATCCACTTGGCCATCTTCCCAGAGTCTCCTGTTATTTTCTCTTTTGAATCCACAAGCCTAGATTTTTGGGACTGGAGAGGGCAAGAAATGTTCAGGGAAAGGGTTTCATTAGAGTAGCTTGTGGGTAATTGGCATGTGCTTACACTGCATCAGCGCAACCTTTCTTACAGATCCAAGGAGGAAAAGTCAGAAGGCTGTTAAAATACTGTCTATGGCCATACCACCCTGAACACACCTGATCTTGTCTGATGTCGGAAGCTAAGCAGGGTGGGGCCTGGTTAGTACTTGGATGGGAGGATGTTAAAATATTGCCATGTATCTGCTCAGTGATGGTGAGACCTTTCCTAAGGCTTTGGGCATTCTTAACCAGGGTGTAGAACAGACAGCTTTGCTGGTGTGTGTGGGAGTGATGAGGGTGTGTCTTAATGAATTGGCACAGCACTGCTCTAAGTCCACATTCTTTCCTTGTCAAGGTCACACAGGACTTCTATAGAGCCCTCTTTCCACTCATGGTTCAGGAGAGGGGTCTGGTGTACATTCTTGATTGGATCTACTGGGCCAGAGAAGTGCAAATTTACCTTTGTTCTAATCTTACACAGACCGAAAGTTTCATTATAGTGTCATTGGGTTGTTTTGCCTTTAATATTATTTTACATGAATAAATTGCAGAAGGACAGGGAATTAATAACCAGCCAGATAACTGAGTAGATGAGGACAAAGTGGCATGTTACTCAGAGAGATGACGTGTCCCACTGTTGGGAATTTTGTTCATCTGTTTTAAACAAAATGTAGTTTCTCAGCTATAATAAGATAATTCCCTAGTCTTTAAGAAGCTAAATGTCATAAAATGTTTTGAAATTATTTGACAGTTATATGCCTTTTTCATCTCTATCCTCCACTGAGAAAAGGAAAAAAAATCTCATATCTTGCAGTAATGAAACTAGCTTATCTAGAATATGATTTGAAAAGAAAGGAAAAATAATAAAGCAAGAAAATGTGCACATTGTAGTATATATCCATATGGAGACTATATCTCTGTGTGTGCATACATATGGAGAGACAATGGAGAGAGGGAGTCTTTTAATGTTTATGGAGAGTTTAGGATAAATATCATGTTCTTCTACCTCTTGCTCTAAAGGAATCAAAGCTTTCCAGGGATTAATTTACTCCACCTTGTCCCTCAATACTCAAGGAACCTTTTAAATCCCCCAAATTATATTCTCCTTGTTCATCAAAAGTCAACCTCAGAATATATTTACATTAATTTGGTAATTGCATTAGGACAGTAAAAATACTGATATTTACTGAACTGGAACAATATGCAAACAAAGCCAAGTAAAATCCAATGATTTCTTCAGCAAGGTTTTGGAGGTTTTCAAGTAAGAATCAATAGAGGTAAATATTTCCTTTTAAAGGTCCTTGTGACTTCCAGACTGTTCTACTTTGTATAAAGTATAAACGCAGAGTAATAGAGCTGTTTGGCAAGTTTATTGAATTTTTAAATTGGCTTGTTTTTTTTAGGAAGGTCTTTGGGCCCTTAAAGGGTAGTTTATTTAGGCTAGCAGTAACTGATCAATTTTACATGGAATTCTCTCTTTTTTCACTAGATAGGAAGTCTTATGTAGCCCAGATTGGCCTTCAACTCCCTATATTGCTGAAGATGACCTTGAACTCCTGATCCTCCTGTCTCCACCTTTCAGATGCTGGAGTTCCAGGTGTGCACCGCCACACCTGGCTAAGATCTTTTTTCATATATAGTTTTCATTTCCTGATGAAATGATGGATAGCCTCCTGGTCATGACATCTGTGACCAAATCCAGTTTTCTCATCCTCCTCAATTTAAGCACTTAACTAGGTTCTCTTCCACAATATGAGGCTATTCTTTAAGTGGAATTTAAGTCTCTCTTGTTGGCTGAGTGAAATGACTGTCTTCAGTATCCACTAACCCAGAGTAAAGCACTGTAGGGAGATACACATGATAAAACAGCAAAACAGTGCTGTGTCTTCACAGAGCTCATGGGCTAGAGGAGAGGAAAAGTCCTTCTACCTAATACCAGAAGCTTCAGGTGAATAGGTACTGCTGGGCAGTCCTAGGCCATCAGCAGGTGTGGTCGGCAGGGGCATATCAGTCAGTATTGGAAGGGCAGGCTGAAGAGTGACATGTGAGGGCTGTGGTTGAAGGGTGGCCCCAGGAAAGAAGGATTCTACTTGCTTTAGAAAGCTGTGGTCCCATGGATCTCCACCCTGGCTGCCTTGGAATCCATATATCCCTGCCTTAGAGTCAAATAAACATATGTATCATTTAGGAGGAAATCGGCTCACATGGACAGAAGCTGCTGGCAACTGTTGACTCTTAGCCCACTTCCTCCATCTTTGAAGCTGGCAAAGATGGTGCCTGAAAATTCCCAGAAGTCACATTATTCTCCTGTAATCTCTTCTTCCCATGACTCCTCCCTCCCCTCTTTTTTTTTTTTAATTTACTGTGTAGTCTAAGCTGGTCATGACAATCCTCCAGCCTCAGCTTCCCAAGGGCTGGGATGACAGGCATGTACCACTATGCCTGACTCCCTCTTTGAAGACTTTTAATGACTTGTCTAATTGCATTGGGACCATCTGCATCTGCATAACCCTAGACCATCACCAGATTAGTAGCCTTAATTTCATGCGGCCTAATTCCTTTTTCCAGAGAATTTAGCATATTCATAGATATTGGAGATTTGAATTTGAATATTTTGGGGACTGTTGTTCATCCTTACTACAAAAGGGTTTACAATTTCTTAAACAAAATGTAATTTAAAAAAATACAAACTACAAAGGTAAAGATAGTTAAACCCAACTGCATTAAAATTCAGAATTTTAGATCTGAGTGCACCGACTCAGGCCCATAATCCCAGCACTCAGAAGGCTAAGGTAGGAGGATCACCATGAGTTCGAGATAACCCTGGGCTACATAGTGAGTTTCACATCAGTCTGGGCTACAATGAGACACCGCCTCAAAATAAATAAATAAATAAATAAAATAAAAATAAATAAAAACTGTATTCATTAAAAGGTAATGTAAAGAGAATCAAAAGATATACCAAAGATGGAAATAAGATATTCCCAAAACATTTAATATCCAAAACACATAAGGAGCTCCTATAAACCAATAAGAAAACTAAATATCCAAGGTCCATAAACATGAAATGATGCTCATGTTCATCAACATAATAAAGATACAAATAATGCTTCTGTTTTCTCTTACTGATAATTTTTGAACATGTAAATGATCTAATTTGATCGTAATCCATTCTCTCCCCTCCTTCCCCTTACTGCCCCTCTTCTGTTTTGCTGTCTTTAAAAAATTTTTTTTTTGCCTTCATCCATGACAATATGTTGATGGGTCCAACATTGTGCAGGTCTCTGCAAGTGTGGACAGCCACAAGGTCATGAACGCAGCGGCCACCGTGTGTCTAGAAAACTGAGTTAGTTTCAAGGCACTCTTTCCCATCCCTTGGCTTACATTCCTTCAGCAACCTCTTCTCCAATATTCCTGAGTCTTGGAGGACGAGATAGAGATGTCTCATCTACTGCTGAGCACGCCACAGTCACTTCTCAGCACTTTGATGGGTTTTGCGTCTCTCAGGTATTCCCCGCCATCTGCAAAGAGGAGCTTCTCTAACCCAAAGTGAGAGCAGCACTCATATATGGACACAAACATAAATATTTAGAGGGCAGACAAATATCAGTTCTCAAAAATTCCTAGGGCTAGGGTTGTAGCTCAATTGCACAAAGTTCTGGGTTCAATTTTTAGTAAGGCTGTAACTGAGTGTGGTAGAACATGCCTGTAATCCTGGCATTTGGGAGGTGGAGGCAAGAGGATCAGAAGTCCAAGGTCATCTTCACTGCATGAGTTCCAGGCCAAACTGAAATAGATAAGATCCTATCTTTAAAACAAAAACAAAAAAAAACCTAGAAGGGCATACTTCAGAATGCTGAGCAGTCTGTCGGCAGAGTGTGGCCACAGGGACCCCCATGCAGACCTCATGCAGTGCTGAAGATGGGAATCCACTTTGGTAAGAACTCTGGTGTCACCTGGGAGAATCACACGCCCTGCATCACAGTCCATGCCTGCATTCCGAACCTAGATGGACAGTCCTTCAGAGTGGGGCAGCACACAAAACTCTGGAAGCGGCCCCTAACATCCATGGGTAGTGGGGTGAATAAGTCAGTTGCTGGACAAATACATTACAGTTAGGTACAGTAAGTCTAAAAGATATAACAGCGAATGATCGTTATTATTTATGATTGCAAAATTATCCGCTATGTGACTACAGGGTTATAAACAATAGCAAGTCATAAGTGAAGTGTTTTCTATTTGTGAAAACATGCAAGGTTCAGTGGAAATGCTCCCTCTTGGGGGGGAGGCACATGTGTGGGAAGAGGCACGAGGGAGTCTGAGCTGCTACAGTGTTTTCAGCCTGGGTGATCAATGCAGAAATTGTTTTGTTATTGCTTAGGTGCATATACATGTTTTCATATATTCTTTTGAACTTTGGTGCATCTCAAAAATGTATGAAATTTCTTTTTTTTTTTAAAGGGTAAGTGGGGAGCTGGACAGTTGGCTAAGTGGTTAAGGGCACTTCCTTATAAAGCCAAAAAGCCCCAGTTCAGTGCCCACATAAAGCCAGATGCACAAGGTGGTGCATGCATCTGGAGTTTGTTTGCAGTGGCAGAAGGCCCTGGCGCACCCCTACTTACTCTCTGTATGTCTGCCTCTTTCTATCTCTAAAATAAATAAATAACTAAATAAATATTTTTTTAAAAAGGTAAGTGGTCTAAAATGACCAAAGCAATGAGCTAATAAAAACAAGGGATTTCATTGACCATAAGAGGTTGGAGGATCACCATGAGTTTGAGGCCACCCTGAGACTACATAGTGAATTCCAGGTCAGCCTGGGTTAGAGTGAGACTCTACATCGAAAAACCAAAATATTTTTAAAAATTAACACTTGAATACAATGTGTGTCTGTTGTCAATAGCTCAGGCTCTGAGGATCTATGTATAGTAAAAAAAAAAAAGGTCAGAAATCCCTTACTGTCCTGTGTGTGTTTCCCAGAAGGCGCTCAGCACCCTTGGAGTTTCCTGCTCTCTTCTCCCCTAGGTTATATAGTGATGAGAGCATGCTCCACCTCCTTTTCTGAACTTGAGCTTCAGAGAGAAGGAATGATTCACTTACACTCATCTACGTGTTTTCATTGGCATCACCTTAGTAGGTTCATCTTTTCTTTCCTTTCTTCTCACTACTGTGACATAGTAGCCCCTCACTTCTCTAATACAGTGCTCCAAATAACTCCACATTGATGTGTGTGTGTGTGTGTGGTATGTGTGTGTATGGTGTGCTGTGTGTGTGCATGTGTGGTGTGTATGGTGTGTCTCTGTGTGTGTCTGTGTGTGGTATGTGTGTGTATGTGGTGTGTGTGGTGTGTGTATGTGTGTTATGTGCGTGTATGGTGTGTGTATAATGTGTGTGGTGTGTATGTGTGTGGTGTGTGTGTCTGTGTGAGTGGCGTGTGTGTATGTGTGTGTATGTGTGTGTGTGGTGTGTATGTGTGTAGTGTGTGTGTATGGTGTGGTGTATGTGTGGTGTGGTGTGGTGTGTGTGTGTGTCCATGTATGTGTGTGTGTGTGGTGTTTATGTGTGTGATGTGATGTACATGCATGGGAAGGGCAGAAGTCAATGTCAGGTGACTTATTCCCTTTGAGGCAGGATCTCTTTTTAAACTGAGAGCTCACTGATTCGGCTTTACTAGCTAGCTTCAAAGTACCAGGGACCCTCTCTCTCTCTCTGTCCCCGGCACTGGGCACTGGAATCACAGGTGCATACCACCACAGCCAACAGGTAGGTTAATGCTGGGGATTCACGTCTGCATCTTGCCTGGCAAGCACTTTACTGACTGAACCATCTCCCCAGCCTCGCATCGGCTCTTGAAATACCAGAATCAGACCCTGTCTCTAAGGAGTCTTAGCTCATAATGCCAGGGCTATATCCACTCCTTTAGAAGTGGGGTAGCACTTCCATGGGAGGGCATCTGTGAGGATCTTGTGTGTGAGCGTTTTCCAGGCTGGCTCCCACTCCAGGGTTCCACCAGTGAA
The DNA here is from genome assembly GCA_004024765.1 of Zapus hudsonius. Lineage (NCBI taxonomy): Eukaryota > Metazoa > Chordata > Mammalia > Rodentia > Dipodidae > Zapus > Zapus hudsonius. Next base: position 29,092 of record PVHP010019775.1, read on the forward strand.
AAGAGCATCTATGCCTGAATCCAGCAGCTGCAGGGGAGGGACCTAGTGGAGACCCAAGTGAGCACCATGACAGCCTCATTAAAGTGCCCTTACAGTTCACACACCTAGTGGGGGGTGCCCAAGCCAGAAGGAGGCTTTGATTCAACCACTACAGTTCAGCACAATCTCAGTAATGCCATAGTAACTCACAAAGCCTCACAAAGCTAAGCGCTCTCAATTCCCACAGCAACTCTGGAAAGTCAGAATTATTATCTACCTATTAAAGGTCAGATTCAACTGAGAAATATTCAAATGACTTGTCCAATTAATACTGGCCCACTGTCAAGTCCATGGAGACCCTTGCAGGTTGGAGTGTTTCGTCACAGTATAACCATATGAAGAAAGGACAGTGTGTTGCTTGTTGCCAAGGTTCCCACCCTGTGGCCCTTCAGTTGAGCTCCCAGGTTGCTGTGGGTTGCTATCTTTCTCTGTCCCCCAGAGTCACTATGGGGACACCATTCCAACCTGTAGTCATCAAGTCTGTGACAGCATTCTGGTATATGTCAGATGAGGCTCATAGGGTCACCTTTGTCTCATGCACAAAATCCCGCCATGGTCACCTTCCTACTCTGGATGGCCCAGGCGCCACAGGCTGCCTGCGTGTGCAGCCTGGCCTTCTGCTCCAGGTCTGCAAAAGTAAGGGCAAGAGGAAAAAGAAGAAGAAAAAAAAAAGTCAGTCAGAGCCCATGTGAATCTGTAGGATACTTCAAGGATTGAAAAGCCCAAATCCATGGTGATTAATGCAGACGATGTGCTGGGCTTCTGAATACATAGCATAGTTCTGCAGAAAGTTCAGGTTGAACTAATATGAAGCTTTGTCCTTCCCTTGTGAAAGTCAACATCCTCAGCTCATTTTGATTTAAAAATAGGAGGGTTGGTCGGGGGGATACAGAGGCTGTCAGTGTGCCACACCAGTGAAGCAAGACAGGAGAGACTGCAGCAACCAATGACAGCTGCAACTGGAGGTTAGACACAGGTGACAGGAAGGATCACATGCTTCTAAAGCCTTTTTATAGTCGCCATCTTTATACACTTGTGTGATGTATTTTGGTCATAGTCTCATCCATTACCTTTTCTTGTCTCCCTCCCCTTTCTCGTCCATGAAAACCCTCTTCCCCTTTGATGTCCTTTATCTTTGCCATCCTCCACCATCCATGGTGACATCTTGATGAGCCCAATATCATGTGGCTCTTGTGCAGCTGATGACAACTGCCATGAGGTCATAAATGCAATGGCCACCATGTGTCCAGAAGATAGTGTTCTTTGGAATGCACTCCTCCCCCTCCTCTGGCTCTTACATTCTTTCCATACTCTCTTGTACAATAGTCCCTGAGCCTTGGAGGGTGTGAGTGATGTCTCATTTAGTGCAGAACACTCCACTGTCACTTCTCAGCACTTTGACAAGTTTTGAGCCTCCTCAGTAGTCACCACAATCTGCAAAAAATAAATAAATAAAAAATAAAAGCTTCATCAGACTAGAACTGAGATCAGCACTAGCCTCACACTGTGGCTTTTGACATTCCTCAGCAGATAAGTACAGGAGAACAGAGCTCTTGTTCATCTAGTGTGTGCACATGTTAGCCTGTTTGTTTCCTAAAGTGGCTTCATGCTTCAATCAGCTGCAACCCTCTGAGACTTGGGTAAAGGCTCAAGTGTGTGAAACACTATTAGACCAAGAATCTTTCTTGTTTGGCCCCTTGTGTTTGCAGAATGGCTGCAGAATCTTGTCTTCATGCATCATAGCAAGTCAATATGCAAAGTGTAGGGAAGATACTCTACACTTGTTTTAGTTCTTCTTTCCCCTGTACAAAGGAGAAAAGCTTCTCAGATGCCCTTGGTAAACTTTCCTTCCTGTTGCGTCCACTAGAACAATGCCATGTGCCAGCTCCTAAGCTGGTCACTGGCACAAATCATGAAATCTTTATTAAGAGTGATCAAGAATCAACCCAGGCTGACCCTAAAGAGGTCCCACCTCCCCAAGAAACATCTTCCCTGGATTACTTGAACAAAATGATCATTTCATGGGCAAGGAAGAATTAAATGGGATGGCATCGGGCAGCGTCTGTCACCAGAAGGTTGATGAGTTTCAATTCTCGTCCTTACAGGTTCTGCCAACATCAACGACCGGAGCATGCTGGGGAAGCGTGACAGCGAAGTGGCTGTCATTGTGCAGGACACAGAGACTGTGGCATCCATGATGGATGGAAAAGCGTACCAAGCTGGCCGCTTCGCCCGAGGACTTCGGCTGCAGTGTTTCAGGTTGGCCCTGAAAGCTCTGGTCTCCCTGGGCCCTTGGTCACCTCTTAACCTTAGCACATTTAACATGTCAGATTTTTCTTTTATTTTTTGACATTTACTTGATTATGTATGT
>PVHP010019776.1:0-31330 GCA_004024765.1 Zapus hudsonius
TGGAAACAAATCTCCGAGATTTAGGAGGCATTTTCTAGAACAGGCTAATTGAGGTGGGAGGACCCACCCTCACCCGGGCTGCACAGTTCCATGGGCTTGGGTCCCAGACTGAATACAAATAGAAAGCAAGCTGAGCACCGCATTCTGAAGACACACTGTGACCAGCACTGCTTCTTGCTCCTGCTCCCGTGCCCATCCCACCATGGCGGACTGCGACCTTGAACAGTAAGCCAACCAAAATACACCTTGCCTTAAGTTGTTTCTGGTTGGGAATTTGGTCACAGTGACGAGAAAGTAAACTGATACAATGAGTGATTTTCACAGCTCTGACTCCAGCTGAGTTCTCTGTACTACTCAGGGTCCTGAATAACTTAGAACAGAGGAAAAGCACTCATGACTTAGAGAATTTTATTTAAAGTTTGAAGAAAGTCACATTAAGGAACATAAAATAGGTTTTCTGAGTCTCAGCTTGTGCAAAATAGAGAAAGAAATGCCACTTTTTTTTTTTAAAAGAAATGTCTTTTAACAGATTTCCTACAAAGCAGAGATAGACAACATGGGTCAACAACTTCTTGCTTGGCTTTTTCTACTATGTAACTAAGTTTCCATATACTTGAATCTCAATAAATGCAGTCGGCCACTCTTTGAATCTCCATCCCAGCAGTGATGTGCATTGCAGCTACATTTCTCTCTGCTCTGATCTCTGGTTTCCGTAGACTGGCTTCTTCCTGTCTTTCATCACACATTGTCCATAATGTCTGTCGGTTCTCGATCTATGGCGATTAGCTCAACTGTCTTAATGATATAGCTCATTTCTTCAGCTTCTATTTTCAAAGAACAGAGGGATTAATTTTCGGATTGGCATATACTATTTTACCAACCAGAGGTACTAGATGGATGCATAGACAATACTTGCCATAGGATCCCAAATCTAATGGTTATTGCTATCGGGGTTGGATAATATAGCACATGGCTCATTGCTTTCATATCAGTTAGCATTGCCAACACTCCTTTTCTAGGAATTTTCAAGCATGTCATTATGTCAAGGATACCATTTGTTCCCTCTTCTTGACTTGAGCATAGGATGGGCTTGTGGAATCCTGAGGCATCGTTCACCTCTCATAGAGGTTAACTGATGTGTTTATAAACCCATGGTGAATACCAATAACCCCTCAGGGATATGGAGGGAGGGGAGAGGGGATCTAAGAGAATGGGACCAACACGTGATTTACTCATACAGTGAAGTTTATAATTAATAAAAAATAACGCGTTGAAACCAGAGAATTTTTTTTTAATGCCTGCATAGGTATGTGTGTGCATGTATGTGTGGAGGCCCGAGGACAACCTTGGTGCTGTCCTCAGAGCACCATCCCCCTTTCTTGAGACAGTATCTCTCACTGGCCTAGAAGTTCAGGAATTAGGCTAGACAAGGACTGGACAGCAAGCCCCAGGGATCTGCCTGGCTCCACCTTCCCAGTGCTGGGATTACAGGTGATGCCACCACATTTCAATGTTTACGTGGTGCTGGGGCTTGAACTTAGATCCTTATGATTGTTGGCAAGCACTTTACTAATCTATCTCCCCACTCCCCAGAGGAGAATTATTATTGCATTAGCTTCACAGAGCTACAAGGACGTGCCTTGGATTCATGGATGGACCTCTTCCTTGCCATTTGGAAGAAGTCTTTTCTTGTAAGAGAGCATAAGGCCAATTAAAACAAAACAAAAACAATTCCTAGAGAGGGGACTGATGTGCACATGCATGCCTTCCTGATGTTCACACATAGGTACCAGTGTCACTTGCAGCACGGGATCGTCTGAGGTCCCTTTTTGCCTCTCCCGCTCCGTGTAAGTTTCTGTCACTTGCAATCAAGGGTTTTTGGCCAGAGTGCTCACCACTGTGAGACACTTGGCATACAGGCGCAAGACTAATGCTGTAGCCAGCTTGAAATTGTGGGATTTGAGGTCCACTGATGGATTTAGCTTTCCTGGTGGGAAAGTCCCTGATCAAGAGTGCTCCAAATGTCAGATGTCCAAGTGAAGCCTCTTAAATCCTACTTTAACATTTATGACCTTTGACTAAATAATGTTTTTCTAAGGTAAAGGCAAAAAACTCAAGCCCAAAAATAAAAGTCAAATAGCATGTGGGTTTTGTTGTATGCATTAAAATAGCATACATGGAAAAACTGGAATAAATCTCAACATTTATTTTTCTGCTCAGTTCAAACCATTGCACTAAAACTCTTGGTGATTAAATAGGACTGGAAGTGGGTTTCTCTTTCCACCTTTCCTTTGTGACAACATCGACTTGCAAGATAGTTAGCATTCTGAGAACACAAGTTCCAAAGATACATAACTGTCAGCCTGTGTGAGTCCTTTAGGGGAAGTTGAACTGGTAATGTTAGGACAAAAGTGAGAACTGAGACATTGAGCCGACTCTTCTCTCTGGTTTTGTTTCCTGCTTGTGTCCTAACAGGTAAGCAAGAGAAGCGACATACATCTTTCCTTGGTTGCGAGGTCTTGTGGCTGCCCCAGGCACTGCAGAGCTGGAGAAGGAAGATGCAGCAATGGTACTTTCAGAGTGTGCCTACTGGGGTGTGAAGGCACTACTTGTCCTGGATTCCTCAGAGTGTCATTCCATCTGCCACTTCTGCCAGCACAGTCACAACCACGCTTACAAATGCCAGCTTCCTCCCAGTTTATTTATTTATTTTTTTGGTTTTTTGAGGTAGGGTCTCGCTCTAGTCCAGGCTGACCTGGAATTCACTATGTAGTCTCAGGGTGGCCTTGAACTCACGGCGATCCTCCTACCTCTGCCTCCCGAGTGCTGGGATTAAAGGTATGTGTCACCACGCTCGGCCTCCTCCCAATTTTGTTTGTGTCCAACTTTCTCCATTTTTTATATGCTTACATTTTATTGTATGTGTGTGTGTGCGCACATGCACCACAGTGTGCGTGTAGAGGTCATCAATAGCTTTTACCTTCTCCCTAGTTTGAGGCAGGGTCTCTCATTCTCACTGCTGTTCACTGCTGCATGTGTTGTGAACCTCCAGAAAATGCTTCTGCTTGTCTCCCCTTGACAAATGTTGGAATTACAGATGCCTACCATAGCTTCCATGGAGACCCTCAAACTTGAGAGGCAAGTGCTTAATCCACTGAGCCATCTCCCCAGCTTCATCTTTTTTAAAATCAAAATTTGTTTGATTGATTCTAGTAATCTGTGATATAAATCGAATCGCATCTCATATTGTTAGGTCTAAAAATCTTGACATTTTAGATAGACTCAGAAGTACTATAAACTTACTTTCAGGTGGAGTGAAATCCACATAGCATAAAATTTGCCATCTAGCCAACTGTTAGTGTACAGTTGGGCAGCATTAAACACACATTTTTTGGTGCAACTATTGGCATTGTGCATCTTCTGGACTTTTCATCTTGTCATAGTGAGAGTCTGCACCCATGAAAAAACAATTTCCCATTCTCCCCTTGACAACCACCAGTTTACTTTCTATTTCTGTGAATTTGACTATTACAGAAGCATCATAAGTAAAGAAGTACAGCATTTGTCCTCTCATCACAGGTTTATTTCACTTAGAAAAATGTCTTTAAGGTTCGATTTTCACTATAGCATACATCAGAAGCCCCTTCTTTATTAAAGGGAATAGCAGTCTGTTGTATGAACATACCACTCTTTATTTATCCATTTGTTTATTGAAACAAATTGTTTCCAGTTTTTGGCTATTGTGAATCCTACTGCTATAAACATAGCTGTCCATTTCTCTCTTTATAAGCAGCTGTTTAAAATGAGTTAGGAAAAGAATTAATGAAAGAATGAATGTCGACACCAATCTTCAGTGTAGCTGAGAAGTAAGTATGTGACCGTGTTGGGAGACGTTGGGACAGAAGGGAGGCGATATAAAGAGAGCACCAGCACAGAGCACCAGTTCTTCGATGATCTACCTGAGGCTGCTCTGAGCCTGGCTTCTCTCTCTCTGCAACAGCTCTTGTTTTAGCTCTAAAAAATGCACTCCACTGTGGGTTCATAAATCCCTCTTATGTTAATTTGCCCTGAAGTGCTGTTCTTCTCCAGGACATAAATTATTGAAGCAGTTGTGGTCAGCAAAGGGAAGGATGGCGAAACCCACCTGAGCTTTCCCAAGCAAATAGCCAGACACCTTGTCTGAGATCCAGAAGTCTAAAACAAGCCCTCCCAGGCCATCCAAGGCAGGAAGTCATTTAGCAGCTGAAAAGGCTGCCCACTTCCTGAGCAAGGTGGGGGAATCCAGGCCCCAGCCAGAGAAGCCTCACATCTCTTCACTTCAATATGAGTTCACTGGACTTTCTCCCTGACCAGGACTGTGGGGAAGCCACGAGAATAGAAAGTGATTCACAAAGACCTGCTGAGTCCATTTTTAGATTTCGGTTCTCAGGCTGGAGGGAGGACCTATTAGTATCTGTAATGAGCCAGAGCTGGTGTTCCGCACAGCACATAGCATTTGCTCCGGTAAAGGCTGAGATGCCTTCTGTACTATCTGAGTAAGGAATGCCCCCCTCTTCCCCCCACCAATGGGGAGCTGTCAGTGTCTGAGACGCATGTCAGAGTAGACAGCTCTAAGAAGCTTGACTCAGATTTCCTTAGAGTATGCTGAAGAACAGAAAGGCTGAAAACAAGCCAAAAAAAATACATCAGTTGTTTCATTTATCAAAGTGCTCATAGTTCTCATTTTGAAGCCTAGGAAAGCAAAGCAAATATCTAGCTAGAAAAGTGAACTAGAAAGCAAAAGGGTAAATCCAAAAAGTTAGAGAACGGGGCTTTGAAAATTTCAAAGACCAATGCAAAGGAACAGATAAACTCCTTTTGCATTCTTTCTGGGCTCCTTCATTTGTTTCTCCACAGCCATCCTGGCATAGACGCAGTCAGATTCTGAAATCGGCCACTTAATGGTGGTTTTGACCATGGACATGTTCCTTCTGTAGAAAGAGGTTATACTAAGAGGAATTTACTTTTTAGGGCCATGAGTGTGGTCATGGTGTTGGTTTGAATGTAAAACGAACCCCACAGGCTCATGTGTTTGAATACTTAACCCCCAGCGGGTGGAACTGTTCTGGAAAGTTCTGTAACCTTTATGCAGTGGAGCACTACTGGAGGTAGTATCACTGGGGGCGGGGATGGGGCTTGATTCTAGCCAGGCCCCATGCACTGTTCTCCCTCTCTGCTTCCCCTTTGCTGGGGTGACACTGGTTTATGGCCCAGGCCTTTCATGTCAATATACACTCTGCCCTCTGGAACTCCAAGTAAAATTATGCCCTTTTCTTCCAATAAACTGCCTCTGGTTGAGTGTTTTGTCTCTATTCACACAGAAAGCAACTGACACAGTAACTCATGCGAAGTGCTTGACGTACGACACACTTGAGCTTCCACCTAATATTATTTTTCTTATTAGTCTTCCAAGGAAAAAAATACACTGAAAGTACATGAACACTGCAAAAATTTAAAACTAAAGCTTTGATTGCTAAAAAGAGAGTCAGAATGCTTCTTCGGAGGCTCAGATGTCAGTGTGTTTATGACCAGGGCATTGCCAGTAGTGTTCCAGATGTTATACAAATGAGGGAAGAGAAACAAAAGTCAGCTGGGGAGACAGCTCAGGAGTTATAGGCACTTGCTTGCAAAGCCTGCCAGCCTGGATTTGATTCCCCAGTACCTGTGTAAAGCCAGATTCACAAAGCGGCACACGTGTCTGGAGTTCATTTGCAGTGGCAAGAGGCCCTGGCATGCCCATACACTCTTCACTCTCTTGTAAATAAATAAAAATATTTTTGAAAACTGAAAACACAAGGTCCAAATCACTGGTGCTCCTGTCTGTGAATATGAAGGTACATATTATAGTCTCTTCCCACCCTCACATGCCTTATTTACATACATACGAGCATTAAGGGTTAGGATCTGCATATGAGAGAACATGATTTTATCTTTCTGGGCAGAGGCACATATTTCAAGGGTGTTTTGTGAATGTATGTATGTGTGATGTGAAATTGTTGGTGTGACCTTCATATGGTTATACATAAAAGTAGTTTGATCCTGTTTTAATAATACATTGGTTGATATTTTAAAAAATATTTTATTTATTCATTTTCAAGCAGAGAGATAGATAGATAGATAGAGAGAGAGCATCATGGCCACCACCTTGTGGGTCTGGCATATGTGGGTACTGGGGGATTGAACCCGGGGCCTTAGGCACTAGAGGCAAGTACCTTAACTGCTGAGCCATCTCTCCAGCCCCATTGGTTGATACTGCACAGTGTTGAAAGTCTCAAAATATGTGGCAGAAGAGAAAGGGTGATAGGAAAGGAACGGCACAAATGTTTTCTCTGCCTTGGACAATTTTGTCCATAGACTTACTTGGGTTGCTTTTTGTCACTCAATCTTGGTTCAGATGTCACCTTGTCCTAGTGACCTTCCCACGGCATCCTATCAACATTTTCTACTTCCCACTGTGCTAATGCTTATTATAGGTTTTTAAGCACGTTTCATGCTGACGTCGCCTTGCTCATATGTTTCTTGAATTGCTTTATGTCCAAATTTTCCTGTAACCAAAAGTCACATCTGTTTAGTTTGTCACTATATCCCAGACCCTAATACATAGCTGGCATTTGATAAGCAGTTGGATGAAGAAATAATTGAATGATTGAGACTCATTTGGCTTTCTTTCTTTAATAATCTGCCTTTTTTGGGTAGTGATTTTGCCATAAATCTTGGTTCATCAGATCTCTGGCTTCTTTTTTTTTATTTTTGAGATACATTTGGATTTTATCTGTGTGCATGGTGAAAGGAGTGGGTCTAATTTCATTTTTTTGCATGTGTTTATCCAGTTTGTCCAGCACCATTTGTTGAAGATGCTATCTTTGGCCCAGCATACAATGTTGGCACCCTTGTCGAAAACCAAGAAGCTGAAGTTATTTGCATTAAAGGCTGGGTCTTCGAGTCTATTCCACTGGTCAGACTGTCTGTTTTTCTGCCAATACCATGCTGTTTTAGTTACTATGGCTTTGTAGTATGTTTTAAAGTCAGGTATGGAGATACCTTCTGCATAATTTTTCCTGCTCAGAATAGTTTTAGCTATTCGAGGTCTCTTACCCTTCCAAATAAATTTGGAGATTATTTTTTCAATGTCTGTGAAGAAGGAGGTTGGGATTTTTATTGGCATTGCGTTGAATCTGTAGATTGCTTTTGGCAGGATTGCCATTTTTACTATATTGATTCTCTCTAACCATGAGCATGGAATGTCTTTCCATCTCGTCACATCCTCCTCTATTTCCCTTTTGAGTGTTTCAATATTTTTCTTATATAAGTCTTTCACTACCTTGGTTAGTGATATTCCCGTCACGCAATGCACGTTCGTGTGGAACCTGGTGCTAAACCATTCATAGACGACCTGCTTCTGGGTTGGGGTCTCGTAGGTAGCAGAGCAGCTCCCTCTCTGGCTTCTTACTACTGCTTGACAAGTGAGTCTTTTATTGGGGAGCCGCAGAAACATGCTTGTGTGGGTTTGCAAGGGCTGCTGCACAAAGCACCACAAACTGGGTGGCTCTCAAAACAAAACTTCAGTCTGTCCCACTGCTGGAGGACGCGAGTTCAAGGTAAATGTGTTGGCAGAGTTGGCTCCCTTGAGGCTGAGAGAATCGGGTCCATGCCTCTCCTTTTGGTAGTTTGCCTCTTGACATTCCTTGGTTTGTGCATCCATCACCTGTTTGCTTCTTTAATGTTCTTCTAGTGTCTGTCTGCAGATGTTTTCTTTTAATAAGTCCACAGTCATTGTGGGCGAGAACCCACAGTAATGACGTCATTTGACTGGATTACTAGCTTTACATTCTATGTTACTGCAGGTTAGGACTGCAACATGTGAACTTTAAGGGGATGCAAATCAATTCCTATTAGTACTGAAAATCCAGGATGGGGGGGAATATGGGTGTAGCCACATGCAAGTGAGAAGATAACTTCAGCCCATGGAAACTGGATGAAAACTAGGACTTGGAGCTGGATAGGTAAAGTGTTTTCCGACTGAGCATGAGGACTTGAGTTCAGATCCCCAACACTTACATGAAAGCTGGACTCAGTAGTGTGTGCCTCTGATCCGTGCTGAGGAGGGAGCAACAGGCTCCTTGAAGACCTAACACACTCAAATCAGTAAGCTCCAGGTTTAGTGCGAGACCATAACTCAAATAATAAGGTTGGAGAAATGGCTCAGCAGTTAAAGGCACTTCTTTGCAAAGCCAGATAGCCTTGGTTTGATTCCCCAGTACCCACATAAAGCCAGATGCACAAAGTGGTGCATGTGTCTGGAGTTTGTTTGCAGTGGCAGGAGACCCTAGTGTACCCATACTCTCTCTCTGCTTCCTTTTTTCTGTCTCTCTCTCTCAAATAAATAAGTAAATAAAATATGGTAGAGACACAGAAAGACTTTCCACACTGGCCTCTGGCCACTCTATTCATACAGATGTGCACCCACCCCCATATGAACATGCATATGCACATGCAAAATCAGTGAGTTAATAAAAAAAAGAAAACCAAGTTTAAGGATGCACAAAGACCCATACCAGTAGAATCAATAAACATTTATTTGGTGAATGAATGAATGAATGAATGAATGCAGACTTGTTCTTTGAAGTAAAATTTTCCTTTATGTCTTCTAAGTCTTTTAAAAATTATTCATTTATTTATTTGCAGAGAGAGAGAAGATTATACAAAGAGAGATTATATAGAGGGAAGATGAGAGAGAGAGAGGGGGGAGAGAGAGAGAGAGAGAGAGAGAGAGAGAGAGAGAGAGAGAGAGAGAGAGAGAGAGAGAGGGAGGATGGGTACAACCAGGGCCTCTAGCTGATGCAATCTAATTTTATGTGCCACTTTGTGCATCTGGCTTTATGTGGGCACTGGGAATCGAACCCAGGTCTTTCGCCTTTACAGACAAATAAATGCTTTAACTGCTGAGCCATCTCTCCAGCCCCCAAGTCTTTTTTGAAAAGTTTCCTTCTCAGTGAAAGCCAGTCTGGACACTCTCATTAAAGTCGGTCCTCCCCAATGCTCATCTCCCACTTCTCTGCTTTCCTCCCCACGCCTTTCTGTGATGAATTGCAATTCCCTTACATATCATGTTAACTCCCGTCTCCTCACTAGAAGGAATTTGTACCGTTATGCTTTCTTCTCTAAGTACCTTACTATGCTGGGCACAACATAGGCCTTTAGTGACGCTGAATGAACAAATATGTGGTGTGGAATCTTCTGGCATTCCTCTCAGGTTTCGTTCACATCTCTTCTTGTCCTTCATTGAATTTCAGCGTCCGGTCTTTGAGGAATTCCTCAATAATTTAGCCTCTGCCTCTCACGCTTGAGTTCTTTCTTAGGCTGGTGACAAGTTGATAACAGGACGGCCTTGGCCAAGTCCTACGTTGATCATAAAAGAGCCAAGGGTTGAAAATGTCAACGTGAAGTGGCTTGTGTGCACCACAGAGAGGCGTGGAGCCCCAGGCACAGAGCAGGGCAAACCCACTCGGCACACCTGGAATAGGAAGGCACAGACTCAGCAGTGCCAGCCAAGTGGAAGGACCAAAAGCCAGTGACTGTGAACAGCACGGGGGGCGCCTGTGCTGGGAACACTGACCACCACGGAGCGTGGCTTCTGCCACCCGGGAGCCTAAGCTTGGCGACCCACTGACTTCGTAATCTTCATTCAGCCTCTTTGTGTCTTTCCCTCTCCTCCCCTTCATCCCTCTCAAATCACAAGATTTTATAAAACCGATGGGTGTAGGTATCACCCTGTGGGCCAAGTTTCCTCCTGCAAGGAGCTCCGCAGGGGTCCGGGTGATTTAGACCTGTGGGGGGAGGGTTTCCGTGGGGAGCTGAACCCCGAATTCCTCACGGAGGGATCAAGGCCGTTCTCAGGTGTCCAGGGAAGGCAGCACCCTTTCCCCAGCACCCGCGGAGAGGCGGCCACCGCGAGGCGCTCGGGAGAGGCCGGGGCGGCTGCGGGGCGGGGACGAGCCCGCGAGCCCGCCCACTGGACCACGGGATTGGCCGGGGCGGACAGCGGCGGCCAATCAGCGCCGCCCGGCCGCCGCCTCCGCGCGCGCGGTCCGGGACGGGCGCACGTGCGCGGCGCCCGCAGCTCGCGGACCCGGGAGGCTGGGTGTCCGCGGCCCCTGTGCGGACGCCGCTGGCTGCCGCGGGGGAACTTTTTCCTGCCAGAAGGTGACGCGCTGCTCCCGGGGCGCTTCCAGCCCCGCCGTCTCGTCTGAGTCCGTCCGAGCCTCCCCTGGAGGGAGCGGCCCGACCTGGCTGCCTGCCTGGCCGCTCGAGTAAGTAGGGGAATGAATGCGTGGAGGGCGGGAAGACGGGGCCGGAGCCGTCGTTCCGGGGCTGCGGCTGCGCAGGTCCTGCGCGCGTCCCAGTCGAGCCGGGCTCGGAGCCGCCCCGCGAGCGCCCAGAAGTTGCTGCAAAGAGCTGATCTGTCCGGAGAGGAATGGCTGCGTCCAGTCTGGGGCCTCATGCCTGCAGCTGAGAGACCCAGAGGTGGCTGTGGAGGGGCAGGACGGAGCATCTGCGCCCTTCTGTCCTGGCACGTTGGCCTGGGAGCTTCAGTCTTGGCTCCTCGCGGGGGTCCTCACCGCACAGCGCCGGGCAAACAGGACTGAGGCTGGAAGCGCGCAGCGGCTTTGGAAGGACGCCGATCCCTGCTGGGAGCGCAAAGCTTCGGGGCGAGTGGGGACTCGAGTGGGTCCGGGAGTTCTAGCGCTTCCACCAAGGGGGCAGCTCCCCATTCTCGTTTCTCTCTCTCTCCTCTCTCTCTGTCTCTCTCTCCTCTCTCCTCTCTCCCCTCTCCCTCCTCTCTCCTCTCTCCTCTCTCCTCTCTCCCCTCTCCCCTCTCTCTCTCCCCTCTCCCCTCTCTCTCCTCTCCTCTCTCTCCCCTTTTTTGCCAGTCCTTCCGGAAGAAGGCAACGCGTCTTTTACCCGAAGCCAGAGCTTGTTGGAAATGGCAGGTTTGATCGCTTGCACCTGGGGAGGTGGCCCCAGCCACACGCGCAGCTTGCTGGTGTGTTTTCCAGTTGAACCGCTCTCACTGGACATATGAGGGCTCCACAGACTTTTTTATTGCGAGGGTTAGCTGAGCTCTGATTGAGCTGGCGATGTGTGTTTGCACAAGTTCACGGGCTCGCAGAGACCTAGCCTTGTGTCCTACCCTCGCTGAGATGAAGAAAAGCTCCCCCTTGGTAAAGCATTCTGATTCTCCTTTAACCTTTCAATGACCTTCTCTCCGAGATGAGCAAAGTTGATGTGATAGGACAGGCGATCCTTGCTTGGGGTGTGGGTGGTCGCTCCTCAAGCCTTAGTCTGGTTCTTTCTCGAATGGGGATTGTCTACAGCAGCCTAAAGCCCCATCACAGACACCCAAACTTGTGCACACTGATGGCTAAGCTTTTTAGCACAGCCTGGATTTAAAATAAAATGCCAATATAATTTAGAAACAGCCATTTTGCAAAATATTTTGTCTTCTCCCGTCATTTGTGAACAAATGCATGACTTGAGTTCTTCAACTGTGTGTCCAGTAAGAAGCATGTCTGCTGGTTTAGTCACAACTCAGTGTGTAAACCCAGTGTATTCTTTGGATTGGAAATACAGGCCTTAATAAGGCAGTGTGAGAGCGGTTTTCCGAATCATTATGGCTAAAGATGACTTATGTCGTCCCCAAATGGCACAGTGAGCTAGCAACCCTCATTTGTGCAAAAAGCTTTCTTATAGGTGCAGACATTTATTGATTAATATTCTTATAGCCGAAAGCTGTATTTCAAGGTTTCTTCCTAAGTTTCTCTCTCATTATTCTGCTTTGCCTGGCTTTGCTGTCTTCCCTCAGTACCTTCTAACTACCCTTCAACACTTTAAAATTTATGCTATGATTTTAAATCACAATTTGACTCGGCCAGTTTTCTCTGCTGAAGATAAAAAAAGTTGCCCTTTCCAGGAAAGACATGATGCCAGCTTGTCTGTGCTTGGAATGGCTTTATTATCCCCACTCACAAAAACAAAAACATATACCTACAGGCATCTTTTTGGCTATTGACTATTCTTTACTGGAGGCAACCTCTCATGCTTCCAGTACTAGACTGTTCTAGGTCACTTGGATTTCAATATTTATTTTGTGATCTTTTTAGAGGTGTGTATTGTTTGATGACCTAGTTCCATTAGAAAAAAAAGTCCTTTGCTTTGTCCCCTTACTTTTCTGTGCCACATATTCTTTCTATTAGCTGTTTTTGTAGGTATCTCTCAGTTATTTTTATACCTAGTATACTTTGTTATGTAAATGATATGTTGATGCATATGACATTAAACTGTATTCACTGGGGATGACATCATCACCAGCCAATCCTCTGTCTGATTTGAACATTCATTGACAAAAGTTACATTATCATATTAAGCAAGGGGTATATTGTCTGTGATGAACTAGGAAAGTCCTTTTTTTTTTTTGTTTTTGACACTTCTTAACTCTTAATTAGTTGACAAGTTGGAGAGTTTTGGAGATTCCTATGCTAAGAAGCTTAGCCTAATAACAAAACTCTTAGATTATAGTTTATGAATCTCTTTAGAATTGAATTTTCTCTTTTATTCTTTCATTTTCCTTGGAAGTTTTTTATCCTGCATCTCCAGCTCTTTCCTTGCAAGTATGCAGCAACATCATAGAATAGCTTTATGCTTTCTTTTTCTTGTCCTCGAGGTAGTTGGAACATCTAAGCAATGAGCCAGTTTGTTGTTGTTTGTGTTCGTTTCATCAGATGTTAACTATAAATCACCCAGGGCTACCAAGATTACTTCAAGTCCTGAAGCCATTTCACAGAGCGACAGGGAGATTACCCAGTGTAGTTTCTCCTCTCTGAAGATGGTTCAGGATTAAGATTGGGAGTCAGGCAAACATGAGGTTGTGAAGGGACCTTATCAAATTCACCACTTCATAACTCTTTGATTTGAAAATGTTTTACAAAGCCAGTGTCAGAACTTTAGGCAGTTGTGACTTAGAGATCTATCTTCTGGAATTATGTTTTTGTTAATGTCCCCTCAGTTACTGGCACACCCACTTCTCCGTCTTCTCATCTTTTTGATATTTGTGCAAAAATAAAAATAACTTACACTTTACAGAACGACATTGAGTTCAATCAAGTCCCCTCCCTAAAGCCCATGCTCAGGGCTATTTTTTATTCAAGCATAGATTTAATTATGCATTCTGGCGAAAGCAAGATGTGGAGGCTCAAAAAGTGCAAATCTGGAAGGTACCTTCCAGTTCCACTTTCAGGAGTAGGAGGTCTTGTGACCTGAATCCACTTTGGTATAAAAGGAACTGGGATTAGAATTCTGGAGTCTTAATCCCTGGCCTGGCGCCCTGTCCAAGAAAGATGTGGATGGGGTAGTTTCTGTATTGCAGAGTGCAATATGGACTCTCTTTCCTGTCCAGCCTGGAACATTCCGTTAGTAGAATCCAGTGCCAGGATTTGGCAACAGTGTGGCCTGCCAGCTTGGGGTTTTTCCCTGTGGCTCCCACAATACCTGTGGCTACCACAATGCCTGTGGCCGCTAAGCAGGGATTTAAAGAGAGCTGGTTGTGGAAGAGAATTGGGTAGGGTGATTCATGGTATCTACTTGACTATATGAAGTAACACATTAAGTGTATAAGAAAGTTTTAGGTAATGACTTAAGGGTTAGGGTTAGGAAATGTGAACTCAGAGTGTTAATTTACTGTGTGACATTCTCCTTCAAACGTGTCTTTTAGTTGTCATCAAAACTTCAAATACTGAAATTTGAAACAAAATTCTATTTTCTGGCATGGGTGCAAATAATACTAATTAGTCGACATTTGTGGAACATTCAGTGTGTGCCAGGTGTGGGGTGTTGATGTTAATGAAGCATTCTCGTTAATAGATGGCTTTCTCTCTAGCTGAACTACTGATCACCAAAGAACCATGAATATAAAATCACACTGAATCTTTCTTAGTTACTCTTTTTTATTCAAAAAATGTCAGGATCTTACAGTAGCAAGTCATTAGCATGAACATAAATAATTTTAATTTAGAAGTATGGTACCATCAGATATGAGGGAATTCTGTTAATAAAATGACAAATGTAAAGAAAAGGCAGTATTTAAAGAGAATGGAGAGAAGGGAGGGTGGTGGGGGATTATGATCAGGGTATGTTGTATACATGTATAGAGGTTGTCAATCAAAAGTTAAAAATTCAAGAGAATGAAGATGTGGACAGTGTGCTTCCTTTAAGAGAGTCTAGTTTGCACAGAATGAAATATACTATTTAGAAAAGCATGGATTTTTTTGTAGTTTGTATGAAATAAAAGAAAACACTGGCTTTTTGTCAAATAAAAAGATATGCCATTGGGCACAATCTGGCAATCTGTTTTTGTTAGTGTTAGCTCATTTCGTTTATTTATTTTTGCATGAGAGAGAGATCTATTGCTTGATTGACTGACTGACTGAGGATAGGCATGCCAGGTCTCTTGCTGCCGCAAACTCCAGACACATGTACCCCACTGTGTCTCTGGCTTTAAGTAGGTACTGGGGATTCAGACTGGGGCTGGCAGGCTTTGCAAGCAAGCAGCTTTAACCACTGAGGCATCTCTCCAGACCTGTCAGCTCATTTTATTTATTTTTATTTTTTTTAATTTAAATTTTTATTTATTTTTTTAATTGTCCATAATGAGTTACACTGCTTAGTAGGCCAACAATGAGTTGTTATCCCCAATTCCTCATTGGCCCCCCTCCCCATCCCCAGCCAGCTGGATATCCTCCTCCGTGGGCAGTCTGTATCAGTCTCTGTGGTAGAGGACCATGGATAGCCTAGTCTTCAGCCGGGTTCTCCTGACCCAAGTGTGTTGTTACTGAGGGGTGCCATGCCTCTGATAATCTCCCCCACCACGGCTCTCACAATCTTTCTGCCCTGTCAGCTCATTTTAAACTACAAAGCAACTGAAGATTTCTTCAACATTTAAATTGTAAAAATGGAAATGTCAGAAGCTAGAGTTGTTGTTATTATTGGTGTTTTAATGACCATTGTCTGTTTGATTCACTGGTTTCGTGTCTATACAATATGTCTTAAAGGTTTTCTCTGAAAATTCAGCATTTTGTTTCTTCATTTTCATATCATCCTTTGCCTAATGAATCATGAAAATATTGAGTCCTTTGTACAGCATCTCTGTTTGTCTGTGACTCATTAGGTTTCCAGCCTCAGACTTTAGATACAGTTTCTAAAAGTAATCAAAGAAGCAAGGAAGAGAGGGAAATATCATCTAGGATCATGGTTTCGAACTGGGGATATAGAAATGGCTTATCCAATGTTTGCAATGCTCTTTATTTTTAGCAGGGATCTCAAAATGCTTCTCACCTAGGACATGATTCTTTTTTTGTCACCCATGTCTTTTATTTTGAATATTTCTTATTTTAATTTATGAAGATGATGTTGTTTAGAACACAAGAATTCAAACAGTCTAAAAGAATGTAGAAAAAAGTCAAAACTCATTTCATTCTTCTACCCATAGTTTCTTTTTGTATTGTGATAAATCCATTTCCATTTAGACCTAATCAGCTTAGATCAAAGGGGCCATTCAGTACCATCCTTCCTGCTTTGTTACTCAGTAAGTGGCCATTGGAGAGACTTTAGTGAAGCCATGGCTAGGAAAGGAGGACAATAGCATGTGGTCAGCAGCTTGACCTTGACCCTTGACCACGGTGCCCTCTTGTGTAATGGAGTTGATGGGACTCAAAACTCCTCTGGATCTACCTGATTGTAATCCATGAAGAGGGCTCTTTGTCCTTCCTCTTCATGGCTGTGTATTGTTCTACTTAAGAATTCATCCTAATGGTAGTAATAGAATACCAAAAACTTAAATGGACTTTTTTTTAAGTAGATGGGGTTTGAGACAGCATCTCGTTATAGTCCAGGCTGTCTTTGAACTCATTGTGTGGTCCTACGTGGCCCAGGAAAGCCAAGACAGTCTTCCTGCTTCAGCCTCTTGAGTGCTGGGATTACAAATACGTGCCACCAAGTTTCATGTGCTGACATGAGAATAATTCTTTCTGTACTTTTTCTAATCGGTGGTTAGCTCAAGATTTTAAATAGCCCCAGATCTGTATTTTTATAGTGAGATGCTTAAGGGAATCTAAAGACAAAGTTATTGGGGTTCATTCTTCTCTGTGTTCATCAGAGGAGCATAACCTCCATTGCTTTTTAAATCACTTGGCAACTCTTTCATGAGCAGTCAGATTGCAACGTAAACATCTGTTACCTTTTCCTCTGCTTTCAGAACTGATTATGCAACCAGCTTTACATCAGACTTAGCTTTCTTCATCAGTAGTTTTTGATTAATTTCTTCATTTCTCTCTCTTCTCCCTCTCTCTCTCCCCCCTACAACTCTCTCCCTCTTCCTCCTCTATTCCCCTCCTTCCCTAACACTGTCTTTCTTATCCATGAACACACAAATCAAAGGAGCCATAAAATTGGTTGCCACGGGCCCAGTCCTCCCATGATACCAAATTCAGATCTTCTTCGCATTCTGCCCTGCTCTTTGCAGACCGTGGGGGTCTGTCAGGAGCACGGAGCTGCATTAAGCAAGCTGGAAGACGGCTGTGCCTCTGTCCCTTGGTACCAATCTCGTCTTCCTTGTGTGTTGAGTTCCTTCCACCTCAAAACTTTAGGAGCTGATATGCAGCTGAGACGATTTGGAAAACTCATTGGTTAACGTTTCAACACACCCCATTAAGGCTCAGGAGTGACTACCGATAGGAGTGGGAAAAGAGGCTCTCTGGAGATATGGTATCACACACTGTACCCAAATAGATCTCCAACTCATGACAGTCCCCTCGCCTCAGCCTCCTGAGTATTGGAATTGTAGGTGTGAGCTATTATGCTTAGCTGAGTACTTGCTATTTATAGGTTAGGAAATATTTGTCAAACATTTGTCTTACTGAGGCTTCAAAAATGTTATAGCAGCAATAATAGCAATTATTAATGATGTTTGGTAATGTGCAATGTTTTTTTTCCCAGAGGGAAGGGGGGAAGTTTTGTTAGAATACTAATAACATAAAATTGACCATTTTAACCCTTCTCAAGGCTACGTTTCAGTAGAGATGTACATTTACTTTGTTATGCTATTACCATCGATTTCTACCCATACAATCCTGTTCACAAAACTGAAACATATCCATTAAACTCTACTCCTCATTCCTCTGTGACTTATCATTCTAACACTGTTCTACTTTGTGTGCTTTTGTGTGTGTGTGTGTGTGTGTGTGTGTGTGTGTGTGTGTGAGTGTGTGAAAATGGAGGCCAGAGGACAACGTCAGGTGTCCTTCTCAGAGACCATGAGATAGGCTCTCTCATTGGCCTGGAGCTTGCCAAGAAGGCTAGACTTGCTGACCACTGCTGAACTTCAGAAATCCGTTTGTCTCCACCTTTCTAGTGTTGGAATTACACGTGTGCACCACCATGCCTGGCTTTTTACATGGTTTCTGGAGTTTGAACTCAGGTCCTCTTGCTTGTGAGGCAAGTACTTTATCCACTGAGTTATTCCCCAAGCTGCAATTCTACATTTGGCCTCTCTGAATTTCATTATACTAAGTAGCTCATGAGTGGAGTTACACAATCTTTGTCCATTTGTGGCTTATTTCAAAATTTCTTCACGGTTTGATTCATTCACTTTGTGGCATGTATCAGAATGTACTTCTTTCAAAGGCTGTTGATACCACTTCCTGCCTGGTTATCGGGATACTTGGGTTGGTTCCATCTTTTAGCAATTACCAACATGCTGATATGGACACAGATATACAAATATCTGCTCTAATTCTTGCTTTCAGGTGTGTACTCAGTAATGGAGATTCTGAATCTTATGGAATTCTGTGTTTAGTTTTCTGAGGACTCACCATTGCCATTTTCCGTCTCAGCTGCACCATTCTAGTACAATAATCCCTTTACCCTCCCCAGAATCCATTCTTCATGCATGAGGAAAAGGAGGCACCCGGCATGCAACACTCAGGTAGACGGTGGCCAGGCCACCATCTGAAGGCAGGCAGCGAGGTCCAGAGGCAAAGCTCTTAGGAGGTCATTCATTCTTCAAGAAAGTCTGATCAGACTCCTATCAGGAATGGCCCAGGCATTGGGACAAGCTTCAACCGTCCTAATCCTGCCTAACCCAGATGTTTGACTTAGATTTGGACATCCTCAGCCAAATGCTTAATTCAAGGCCATTTAGGCTGTTGACAGCACTTTCGATCTTCTGGCAGTTAATAATCACATAGTCCATGGCTCTGTGAATGCCAAGGTAAGTTTTTGCCACTGTCTGAGGGCGGGAGTGGTGGGAATAATCAGATAGAGGTAGACCTGAGGCAGGATCCCAGGGATGATTGCCTGTCTGCTTCCCAGAGCCACTGGGCTGAGGACATGGGCATCTTTCCCACCCCAGTCAGGGCTTGATAGAGTCACTGCGAAGGAAGACACGTTTTGTCACTTTATAGAATTAACAATCGATCAGTTTGGTGGTGCCCGAGTCGTTTGTTCGCTCCCCATGTTTATTCATTATCATGATTACACAGTGGAAGCAGCTCTGCTTAATGTGATGAGGAAAAGCAAGAGGCAAAGACATTTAAATACACTTGAAATTAACATTTGCACAAATAGATGTCTGACAGTTCCAATTTGATTCTAAAGACCGAGAAATAAGTCAGTATCTGAGTGAGGTGTCCTCTGGAATCCCAGGTCAGATGTGTATATCTCATTTGTAAGGCTTCTGTGTTATTGGAAACAAAAAAAAAAATGGGAATGTTTAGGACACATGAGTTTAGGACACGTTTTCCATGGGAGAGCTGGGAGCATAGTACCCATGAGCTCTGCCATCTCTGCTGGACCTCAAAGCTAAGGCAGCAAATTCTAGAGCTCTGGACAGTAGGGGAAGGTCACGAGTCAGTGTGTTCCGATGTCTCCAGCACACTAATTATCCTGCGAAGTATTAATCAGGAAAGGAAAATATCCCTCAGATCTCAAGTGAAGGTCACCCCAAGAGAAGAAAGGAGTAACAGGATTCAGGAAATTTTTCAGGATATGATTCTGAATTTATTCTTTGCACATTCATTGGAGACTCAGGCTCCCACGTATCAACCCAGATTCTGGTGTGATGCACAGGTATTTCTGAGCCATAGCAGATATGAGTTTATCAGTCTTCATTTACTTAGAAGTTAAGGAAGGAAAGAAAATTTAGGTCAATTATATTATTTAATCCTACGCAAGTTCTAGATTTTTCTAGACTTTAAAATAAATGTATGCTTTCCTTTTCCCCTTATATGTATGGGTACATGTGGGTATATGAGTGTGCTTACACATGTGTACAGAGGGTCTTCCTCAGTTCTCCACCTCAGTCTTTGAGACAGGACCTCTTGCTGAACCTAGACTTGACAGTTTAGTTAGACAAGCCAGCCAGCAAGTCTGTCTCTGCGCCCCAGAACAGGCACACCTATGGGTATGGGGGATCAGACCTCAGGGCCTCATGCTTTGTTGCAAACACTTTATCCACTATGCCATCTCCCCAGTTTTAAAATCTGCTTTATATTATTGTCCTTGTTGGGTGTATTTGTCGCTAATTGCAGTACTGTTGTCCCCTTCCCCTTGGAGCCAGTATCTTTCAGTTTAGCCCAGTCTGGCTTTGAATTCACTGTGTAGCTAGGCTGTCTTTGGATTTGAGATCCTTATGCGTCAGCCCCCTGAGCTCCGGGATTAGGGTTAAGTGCTACCAATGCCAGCTGCCTG
Organism: Zapus hudsonius; assembly: GCA_004024765.1. Classification (NCBI taxonomy): domain Eukaryota; kingdom Metazoa; phylum Chordata; class Mammalia; order Rodentia; family Dipodidae; genus Zapus; species Zapus hudsonius. The sequence continues at coordinate 19,837 of PVHP010019776.1, forward strand.
TGCATGAGAGTCACCTGTAGAGTTTAGGAGAGAGAAACAGATACCAGGGCCTCTTGCCACTGCAAACAAACTCCAGACACTTCGTTCATCTGGCTGTACGTAGGTGTTAGAGAATTGAACCCAAGCCGTCAGACTTTGCAAACAACTGCCTCTAACCAATGAGCCATCTCTCCAGCTCAAGAGTTCATTTTTCAGAGATGAAAAATTTGAGTATGCAGATTTTCATAAAACACGGTTCTTTTGATTAGTCTAGGAGTTTCTCATCTTGTAATACACGGATAAGCTTGTCTAAATAGTATGATTCTGAAGATTGATTCAAATTGCTGAACTCAGATTAGGTGTTAGTGAATCAATGTTATATATGAGAAACTGATTTTGATAATGTCTTTTAGTTTTAGAGAACAAGATGAATTTTCTATAGTTGAAGGCTTTTAAAATAAGAATTGTGTAGATGCTTAAATGAATATGGAAATGGTTTTGCTGTACCTAGTAACCAGTCTATTGCTGCCTTCTGTCATCTGCTTGATGTCTATATTGGCAGGGGAAACGTGCTTCTAGACTCCCAATACTTTTGAGTCTATTCAAATTATAATCCTATTGGCAGGTGACGTACAGGAATTTTACCTTTGTTCCTGTGTAGTTAAGACTCAGCAGATGTCAAGCGCTGATGTGGGTTTAAGATTTCATCCATCTGAGGATAATTGAAGATCTAGGCAGGACCAGGAGACGGAGTAGTAATAGGACTTGAGGGGCTGTGCAAAGTTAGTGCACAGATGCCTGGCTTGTTACTTCCTCCTGTCACATGGAGGAATAAATTGTTCTGTGTTTGTTTAACTGAGAAGCTTTCTATGGATTTTATTTTCTGTGCACTGTTTAAAAACTTAGAGGTTTGTAAACCCAAGTCTTCCCTGACTAACAAAATAAATGTAAAGAACTTGACTTATAAGTGCATGTGTGTGCATATGTATATGTGTGTGTGGGTACATGTGTGTATGGGTGTGTGTGTATGTGGGTGCATGTGTTTGCAGATGCATATGTGTATATGTGTGTGTGCATGTGTGGGTGCATGTGTGGGTGTGGGTTTGAGTGCATGTGTTTATGTTTGTATGGGTGTATATGTGTGTGTGGATGCATGTGTGTATGTATGTGTGTGGGTATATGCATGTGTGCATGTGTATGGATGCATGTGTGTATGTGTGGCTGTGGGTGAATGCATGCGTGTATCGGTGTGTGTGCATGTGTGGATGCATGTGTGGATGCATGTGTGTGTATGTTGTGGGTGCATATGCACATGTGTGCATGTGTGTGAAGGCCAGAGGTCAATAATAGGTGTCTTCATCAGTTGCTCTCGATCTTATTTTTTGTGTCTCTTGCTGATCATCAAGTTCATTGATTCGGATAGACTGGCTGGTCAGTAAACCTTAGGGATTCTCCTGTCTTTGCCTCCCCAATCCTGGTGTTAAAGATGTATGTTCCCATGTCCAGCTTTTATGTACTCAGGTCCTCAGGTTTGAGTAGCAAGCAGTTTACCCACTGAGCCATCATCTTAGCCCCATGACTTAAAAAATCCTTTCACTTTTAAAGTTTGGGGTTTGGTAAGTTTTATTTAGAAGAATCTCAGTTACAGAACCTGTGAATGTTGGCAAGAAGGTTAGAATTAGCCACCATCAAGCACTGTGTCTGGCTTAGGGCAGAGACATTTAATCTTCTTGGTTTCCAGAGCTGTGTTGTCACTCCATAGCTCTTGTGAGGAACTGTGGTCCTCTCTTGCAGGAAGAGGTGTGTTCCATGTGACTAAGTTTGTACTAACATTTGGGGCCCATTAGTTATGGTGGTTCTCCTTGGCAAGGTTTCACTTTGGTCATCTCTGCCCCCCTTTCAGCTTGCTCCACTCTCCTCCCTGGGTGCTTGTCCTCTGACCCTGTATCACCCTTTAGCTCTCCAACCTCAACAGTAAGGAGATGATGCTCCCATGTTCACTGACAGAGAGGTCACAGCTAGAGATGGTGTTCATGGAAGACTGAACAGTAAAAGCACCCAGACACAAGATTGTCTAGTTTTGTTAAAGAAAAATATTATGAGCAGCTATTCACCCTCGAGAGCCATAGTAGATGCGGCCGGCCAGCACTATTCCAGCTGTACTAGCTGCACTGTCCTGTCAGAAGCCAGCAGCCATCATGCAGGGCTACAGAGACTTTGTAGAGGCCTCGCCGATAACATGCAGGTTGCAAAGAGTCGAAGTACAATTGGTGTAAAAGAAAAAATAAAAATTATCTTTAACTATCTCTTTTTGTCTGGATATGTGTGGTGTACATATGTGATTGTGCGTGTGTGTGTGTGTGTGTGTGTGTGTGTGTGTGTGCTTTTATGTGTATATGCTTGTGGAATGCAGACATTGATATTGGGGTGGGAGTGGATTATCCTTAGTCACTCTGTGCCTTATTCTTTGAGACTAGGTCTTTTACTGATTTTGCTACACTAGCTAGTTGGCAAGCCAAGGGACCCCTCCTCTCTACTTCCCCAGTACTGGGGTTGCAGGCATGTGCCATGATACCTGGCATTTACATGAAAGCTGGGGATCCAAACACATGTCTTCATGCTTGTGTGGCAGATTTTTTTTTTAACCAATGAGCCATCTCCGCAGCCTACCTTTCACTATCTCCACGTTGCATTTCTACTTCTCTCTATTCAAATACTGTGAAGACAGCCTCGGACACAGACATTTACTTATGAAAAGGGTAGAGGTGCTTACAGAGATGCACAGATGACAAAGCTGTAAGAGCGACAGGTGTGTGCTCAGCTCTAATCATGGCATCTAAACCAAGGCTCCAAGGCTCCGGGAAAATCACAGGAGAGGATGAAAAGTGGGATACAGAGTGCTATCTTCTATATTTAGCAAGTCCACTACACTCATGGGCTCATGGCAGATGGGGTTTCCTGTACATGATTGAGCCTGCCTGTATCTCATCATAGATGAGGGAGGGGTCCATGAGACTTCACATCCTGCAGAGTAAATAGTGGGAACTGATGATTTCTGGGGAGAGGAAGTTAGATACTTGAGCTGCATTGCCACTAGAGACTTGCCCATTCTCCAGTAAACGAGCTCCCATCCAAGGCTATGCAAGTGATCCTATGTCAATCAGTGGGTCAGAGGGAAAAAACCCAAGAAGCATGGAAGTATGATGGGGATCTAATGGGAAGAAGAAGGATTTTAGCAGCAGGGGAAGAGAGGAGGTAAATGGGGAGATCAAAATGCATTGTATGTGTTGTGGTCAGCTCTCTAGTTGCTGCGCAGGAAGAACCCAAGCAAAAGCGGCTTGTGGAGGAATGGGTTTATTTGGCTTACGGACTTGAGGGGAGACTCCATCCTGGCAGGGAAAACGATGGCATGAGCAGAGGGCTGGACATCACCTCCTCACAGCACTGCAAACAGCAGCAGGAAGGTGTGCCAAACTCTGACAAGGGGAAGCTGGCTTATAACCCCATAAGCCCATCTCCAACAACACAGCTCTAATGAGGTTCTAATTCCCGAATTGCCATCAGCTGAGGATCGATCTATCAGAACACATTCATTTGTTTGTGCGGGATACCTGGATCAAACCATGACCGTATGCATGTATGAAATTGTTAAAAAGAAAAAGAAAAGGAAAGTACTATGAAGAGATTGGCTTATCTTCTTCCGACATGTGTGATATACTTACAAATTATATCTAAAGTTAATAAATCTGAGACAGAGAAGGAAGAATTGATTGCTGGCAAACTGGCTGGGTTTCTTTAACTATATGACGTTGATTTGTTAATGTTAATTGATCAACAAAAGTAGTCTAACTTTAACATTAAAATGCCTTAATCTTTTATGTGTTCTCTAAATTGAATATTCTCATTAAATATAGTCTTGTGTGTGAATTTTTTCATTTGAATGGTCTCAAGCTAGATGTCTGCTTCTACAATGAGTTTCTTACTTACGGTTTCCAAGATAGAGTTACACTAATATGTGCACAGCTCTGATTACCTTAATGGTCATCTAATTGTTACTATGAGTGTACACCATTTTCTTTACCTGTTCTTTTGAGGGTGTATGTTCACACTGTTGGATTATCACGATACCACACGAACAAACTGCTGCGTGACATTACCGAGATGTAATGTTTATTGTTTACAGCCTTCTCATAATTACTGGTGTCTTTCTAGTGCTCTTCTGGGGCAGAGGTGAAATTGCCACATCTGAGTGTTGTAGGCGTGGGTCGGAGAACAGATGGCATTGACTGAGATTTCCAGGTTCTGTGTCTTGGCAAAAGGAACTGGATCGGGGACACATGGATAGTGATGAAAATAGAGATAGCAGGGGCCGAAGAGATGGCTCTTGCCTACAAATGCTCCCTGTCTGGGTTTGAGTCCCTAGGACCCACATATGGCCAGATGTACAATATGAATCTAGAGTTCATTTGCAGCAGTTGCAAGAGGCCCTGGTGCAGCTATATTGCCTCACTCTACTTTCAAATAAACCAATATTTAAAAAAGAAAGACATAGATTATTAAGATAAAGAAAGACATTCCCAAGAATGGAAGTGGGCTGGAGAATTGAGAAAGGGGAGAAGCCTGCCAGCCTGGTGAGTCTTTATAGGTTATTTACGTAGCACCCAGCTTCTCTGGAATTTGTATGTATAGTGGGATTTTTTCACTCGTTCTATTTTATTACCAGTATTCTGGGTGGAGAAGGGTTTATGATCTTCCTCTGCCATTGGTTTCTTTCATATGTTTATAAAATTGTGTGTGTATGTGTGTGTGAGACAGAGAGAGAGAGAGGAGAGAGAGAGAATGCAAGAGCGAGCAGGTGTGTATGCTATGAAGCACGTGTGCAGGTCAGAGGACAACTTTGGGTCCATCCTCTCCATCTCACCTCCTTCAAGTCAGGGTTTCTCTCCATCTCACTTGGCTGTTGACAACCTCCATACATACACACGATGTATCCTGATCGTAATCCCTCCTCTTATATCCCTCCACTACATCCCTTCTTTCCAACTAGTCCCTCACTTGGCTGTTCTTTTTGCTGTTATGTAAACTCCAGAACAGTTCAGGCTCTGGGTGTCAAGCGCAATCTTGCCCATTCTTAAATGTTCCAGTACATTCTGCAACAGTCACAATGTCCTGAGTCCTTGTTTTCTATTAGAATAGCCTTACTTAAGCCACGCTCCCCTTCTTGGGCTCTGGAACTCTGGCTGTTATGACTAAGGAGTTGAATTTTAAATTTCATTTAAGTTTAATTTACTTTTTTGGTGTGTGTGCATGTGTAACCACATGTGTCTCTCTGTATGAGTTGCAATGAGTGATGTGATGTGCCTTTAGCACATACACATATATGTACAGGTGCACATGCCCTGTGCAAATACTGTAGAGGCCAGAGGAGAACACAGATGTCCTCCCCCTTTCACTCCTCCACCTGTCTCTCACTGACCCAGAGCTGCTGCCTTCTCCGCTGCAGCCAGCAGGGACTGGCTGTTCTCTGGTCTCTGCCCCATCAGACTGAGGTTACAGGTGTGTGTGGTCATGCCCAGCTCATGCTTGCATAGTGAGCACTCTTAACTGTCGAGCCATCTCCTCAGCCCTTCAGGTCAGTTCATTTAGCTTTTAGTTAGTCAGGTATGTAGTAGCTGTCCTATTGGAGAGCACAGGTGGAGGACATGTGCCATTGTTGGAGGTGCAACCATATTTTACTAGACCAAAACATTTTAGAAAGTGACTCAGAAGTACATTCTGATTTGTTCACTGGGAGGCCCAGGACACTTAACTGAAAGTGGGGAGATAAATAAGCCCATGAAAACAAGATGGTGTCATGAAGATTTATCAGGCACTGCCCCTCCTTGCTGTCTACTCCTGTCTGGCCTGCTCTCGCGGGGGTCTCCTGTCAATTGCTACAGTCCTATGGGGCAGTTCTTTGTAAAGTGAATTGATGGCTATGTAAATACAGCCATTAACCTTAAGCACCTCAGACAGCTCCTTGGGCGCTGCAGTTTTCTTGCCCTTGAAAAGGCTGCCTGATGGATGCCAAGATAGTGAAAGAACTTTTTCCCCCTTTCACTGGCTGAGGCAGTGAGCTTTTGTTGCTGTAGGTCAAGGGAGCCTGTGAAGTTGAAGGCATACGAGGTATGAATATATGTACACATTTTTTCCATGTTTTTACATATGTGTGTTGTGTGCATGTGGAAACGGAGACCAATGTTAGGTGTTGTTCTTCAGGCATCATCGGCCTCCTTTGAGACAGGGTCTCTCATTAGCCTGGAGCTCACCAGTTAAGCTGGTGAGTGCGTTCCAGGTGTCTCTACCTCCCCAGCACTGGGATGACAAGTGCTGCCACCACAGGCTCTGGGGATTCAAACTCAGGTCTTCATGCTTGTGGGGCTCGCACCTTACCATCTGAGTCATTTTTCCAGCTCCTCACTTGGCCCTGTGCAAATTATTTATTAAAATATGTATTTGTTTGAGAAAGAGGCAGAGAGAAGGAGAGAGGGAGAGAGGGAGAGAGGGAGGGAGAGAGAATAAATGAATGAAAATGGGGATACCATGGCCTCTTGCTCATGCAGATGCGTATGCCATTTTGTGTATCTGGCTTTATGTGTGTACTGGGGAGTTGAACCCTGGTCAGTAGGTTTTGCAAGCAAGTACCTTTAACCACTTATCCATCACTCCAGCCCAAAAATTATCTTTTAAAAATACACAAATCAAGTTATAATCTGAAAGGTCTGGTAAAAGGAAGTTTGTGGGAAATTTGGTTTTAAAGCAAATTGTGTTTTATAATTCTTTACTTTGGTATGTACATTAAAAAATTCAGCTTTGCTCCATCCGGGCAAGAGATGAGCCACACCAGATCTTCCATGGAGGATCCATATGGAATCCTGCAGAGAGTGGAGGGATAAGCAAGAGACCCACAACCACAGCCAGTCAGTCAACACAGGATAAGCCAGCCAGACAGACACCAACGATTTTCAACACAACCTAAAGCAGAAGTACAGAGGCACCTAAGACCTCAACAATAAAGCAGCCTTAATACTCACCCACCATGACTCAGGGAACTGAGCTGAAGAGGGGGCGGAAAGATTGTAAGAGCCATGGTGGGGGAAAACTGCCAGAGACATTGCCCCCCAAATAACAACATACAAAGGGGGGTGGAACCGGGTTGACTCCTAGGCTATCCATAATCCCCTACCCCATGGAATGATCCAGATTGCCCATGGAGGAGGCTATCCAGCTGATTGGGGACAGGGAAGAGGGGAAGTGGGGAACTGGAGATACCAACTCATTATTTGCTCATTCAATGTATCTAATTATGGATAATAAAGAAAAAAATAAAAAATAAAAAAATCAGCATTGCTCATAATTAAAAATTGCTTCTCTTTATTTTCTTGAAAGACACTTTAGAAGTAGATGGAGTAGGGATGAGAGGCAGAAGATGGAAAAAATTATGCTGAAAATTCATTTGATTGTAGGAAAAGCAGGAATTGTATTAAAAGTTGGGTCGAAGTTGATGGTTGCCAGTGCTTTGCTTTTCTCTCCAGTATCACCTGTGACCTCCGCGGGGAGGGTGTTCTATACAAAACGGACATATTCAACAGGGAAGGTGGGAGAGATGCTGTTTGCCTGTGTCATGTCCCTTCCTTCGTCCTGGAACCCTGACTAGGCACAGGGAGATGCCCTGTTTTACAGCTTCTCTTGCACGAGAATAGCCATGGGATTTGTAGGCGTGTTGAGTGGCATTTCTGGAGAGGCTTCTAAAATTCTCCATCTTCTTCTAAAGCTGATGCTGCAGCAACTGTTTTGGACTATGAGATGACCCCGAGGATGAAGGGCAGGTGAGAAGAAGTTGGGGTGAAAAGAGAAGCAGGTGGAGTCTTGTGCGTCTGTGGACCTTGTGGTACAAAAACAGGCACAAAGAAGCCAAAAACCTGACTCCTCACTTGGGTCCACAGGTACTCAAAGCAGGAGGAGACCCTGGCATCTCTGCCTTCCTGTGTGTCTGTGCCTAGTCTGAAGGCACAGAGGGAAGTCACTGTTCCTAGCCTTTCCTCTTGAATTAAGGATTCAGTGGTGAATTCCAGAAGGAGCAAAACTTTGCGGGACACACTCCTTTCCCCGACATGTGGACATTTACCCATGAGAGCCAGGCTGCATCCTAGACCTGAAGCAAACACCCTGTGGGAACCTGATGAGCGCCTTCAAAGACGACAGTGACTAACAGATTAACCAGCTGTCGGATCATTTTGCAGGGTCTGTGTTGCGATAATGATGGACCCATCGTGAGTGCTTAGCCATGCCTCGTGTTCGCTAAGCCTAAGCCTCATGTTAGTGTCCCAACGATGACTTAGGCCTGCTGGACCCCTTTAGTTTTTCCTCTTCCCAAGGTGGTGACAATAAATTTCTTCTCTCTCTGCTTTTTGTCATCATTGTCTCTTTAATTGTTGTGCTGGGGGCAGGTGACAGCTTAGCTTCTTGGGGCTGCTGGAGCCTAGGCCTTTCCCTAAAAAACTATGGAACCCCCAAATCAAAAAGGAGTCTGGAGAGAGCGCCTTGGGTAAAGTGCTTGTTTTGCAAGCATGAAGACCTACGGTTGAGCTCCAGATGCCACTTCCACATGATGGGCATGGGGTGCACACCTATAACCCTGGCACCGAGGATGTGCAGGCAGGTGCATTGCAGCTAGTTTAGTCTAGTTGGTGAGCTCCAGGCCCATGAGAGACCCTGCCTCACAAAACTGGATGGCACTCCTGGAGCAATACCTCGGGTTGTCCTTTGCACTCCACATGTACTTCTGTCACATGCATGCTTACATATGTGAACGTGTACAAATCCATACACATAAAAATCATACCTGCTTTAGCCTGCCTACCCTAGATTCAAGTTTTGTAAAAATCCATTTTGTGTAGATGCCCATTTTTAGGTGGTTGTTACTTTCACTGGGCAGAATACGTTAATGAGTTAAGGGTTGGGTCCCTTCCCTTCAGGAGATAATGAGACCAGCATAGTCTTTGGAGTGTTATATAGATCTGACTTTTGTTCTGTTAAACCCAAGTGCTCTGAAAGGAAAGCTGGGAACTGGAGGGATGGATTCCATATAGATGCACATTAGAGCCATTTCTGGGGAGGGTCAAATGGAGATCTTCAGTGGTTTAGGGCAAGAGGTGAAGAAAAGTGGGATGGGGGTGTAGCTCAGTGGTAGATTGCTTGCCTACTGTGTATAAGGCCCTGGATTTGATTCCTAGCACTGGAAGAAAAGATTAAAGATTAAAAAAAAAGAAGTGAAGAACACAGCCAAGGGTATTAAAAGACATCAGAGAATTCTCCGAATTGCCAATATGGAAGTTAGTTACAACTCATTCTCAAATAAATTGAAGTCTTATCCGTTTGATATGTTTTGACAGGAAATGTATATTTACTGCCTGAAATGACTCCAGTTGCTGAGCTGTGAGCCACAGTATTTCATAAATGATTAACATTAGATGGAGGCAGAAGGAACCTCACACCTTTTCTTAAACAGAATTCCACAGGAAGAATTTCTCACCACTGCAAGGTATTTACTCTATTTCCCAAAGTACACATTTGCCCCCGTAGGTTTTGAACTTGTCTGTCAAAAACAGTTATTGCTTTTGCAGATAAAGAAATAGTCACTTACAATCTAAAAAGATGAGGCAAATTCCACTTATCTTGGTCGATTCAATATTTATTAAATGGGGATAGAAATTTCTCTTACACAGATTTTCATTCTTTTGTATATAACTCAAGTTCTTGTTTGGCACAAAGTAGAAGGCTAGGTACGATCCTTAATTCTAATGTGGATTTTATATTCAGTGAGCTTTCTGTCTGGCAAGGAAAATAGCTCCAATGGAGTTAGAATGAAGGCTATTCCGTACAGAAGGAAGAAGCCTGTAGAGTAAGCAGAGGTGTGAACAGTCCTCCTTCATCACCATTTTTAGAGCTAAACTTTCTTATCAGTTAATACCTCAATTATTTTCTATCAGTACATTTCCAATAGTGGTCCTAATTGTTTATGTTTTAATGGTACAGTAATGACTCAGAAACACAGAAGGTGACACTACAGTTTATTTTTATTTTTAAGGAGAGAGAGATGTGTGGTGTCTGTATATGTGTGCCCTGTGTGAACAGTGTGTGGAGGCTCTCCCACTTTACTTTTTAAAAACAAGCTGGGTGGTGCACACCTTTAATCCCAGCACTTGAGCAGCCTGAGACTAGATAGTGAATTCCAGGTCAGCTTGGGCTAGAGTGAGACCCTACCTTGACCCACCCAAAAAAGTATTTATTTGTGACAGAAAAAGGGGGGAATATAGGCACACCATGGACTCCTGCCACTACAAATGAACTCCAGATGCATGCGCCCCTTTGTGTAGCTGGCTTTATATGGGTACTTGGGAATTGAACTCCAAGCCGTCAGGTTTTCAAGCAAGTGCCTTTAACAATTGAACTTTCTCTCCAGCCCCGGGCTCTTCCACTTTACTTCCTTGAGATAGAATATCTCACTGAACCTGGAGCTGTCAATGTTTGGTCAGGCTGGCTGACCAGAAAGCTCCAGAGATTTTTCTGTCCCCCATGCTCCTACCTCAGCATTGGGGTTACAGGCATGCATTGTTATATCAGGTTTTTTATGTAGGTACAAAGAATCAAACTGAAGTCCTCCTGCCTGTGTAGCAAAAGCTCTTACCTGCTGAGCCAACTCCTTAGTCTATTTTGTCTTTTTGTAATAAGAGCGTTTTTATTATTTCTTGGTTGCTGTTCAGTCAGAATGTGTTCCCAGTTCTCAGAACCTAGACACAAATGTTGGCTTTGGAAAGCTGGTGTTTGGACCCAGAGTTAGTTATGGTGGTGTCTGAGAGCTTGACCTCAGGGGGAGGATGGGACAGTGACGTGATTGATGAGGCAGCACCACTGCCAGTGGTGGAGACTTTTCATGGAGCAGGGTTGTCAGAGTTCTTCAGCAAATGGCTGTAGCAAATACTTTGGGCTCTGCAGCTATGTGGTCTCTATTGCACCATTCGACCTTACCATGGACAATATGGAAATAAATGAATCTGGCCACATTTCAATAAAATTTTATTTATGGGAAGTAAAATTTGTATTTCCCATACTTTCCACATGTTAATCAATGTTCTTTTGCTGTTTCTCCAACCACGTGAAAATGTAAAATTTAGTCTTAGTTTGCAAATTGTTTTAAACAGGCAAAGGGCTAGTTTGGTCTCTGTTCAGTACCTCCTCTCTTGGACTAGAAAGTGTGCTGATCCAGAGTCTCCTGTGTGTGTGTGTGTGTGTGTGTGTGTGTGTGTGTGTGTGTGTGTGTGTGTGTGTTTGAGAGAGAATGGGAGTGCCAGGGCCTCTTGCTACTGCAAACAAACTCTAGATGCATGTGCCCCTTGGTGCATCTGGCTTTGTGTGGATACTGGGGAATCAAACCTGGACTGGCAGTGTTCCTTTAGGGGATCCATATATAGAT
>PVHP010019777.1:0-31401 GCA_004024765.1 Zapus hudsonius
CAGGCCATTCTCTGAGGACTGTGTTCATGAACTTACATTAACCCCAGGAAAACTTTATGCTAGTATCATTTCTATTGTATTTATTTATTTGATATTTTTATTTATTTATTTTCAATCAGAGAGTGATAAAGAGAAGACAGACAGGCAGAAAGAATGGGCACTCCAGGGCCTCCAGCCACTGCAAATAAACCTCAGATGTGTGCATACATTGTGCAGCTTTACGTGGGTACTGGGGAATTGGACTTAGATTTTTAGGCTTTCTAGACAAGCGCCTCAACTGCTGAGCCATCTCTCCTGCACCATCATTCCTATTTTTAATTGAGGAAAGCAAAGTACAGAAAAGTAAAGTTACTATCCTAGATGCCAGGGTGTAAATTTAGGCAACTAGACTCCAGAGCCCAGGTTCATGGGCGGCACAAACATTGTCTCCCAACACTGAAGTGTAATGGGGAAGTTTTGTCACAGCCATATCTGGGTTTGTACCGCTGCATTTCCCCACCGAGTTCATGTCCTCTAATGCAAAAGAATTATACACAGGGACAGATATATGTACTTCTTATCATATTTATTCTGGATTAATCAGTTAAGGGAAGGGGCAATTGGGTAGGAAAGCTGCCCAGTCACCACGTGGTCTGTGAGGTTTATAAAATCATATTATTTGAGGGAACATGGGGAGTTACAGTGTTCTCAGCCACCTGTGTGGGGAGAAAATGTGGTGAGTTTAAACAGAACTTATGCTGTTCATCTAAACAAGCAGGAAGGGGAAAGATCATGAGAAGAAAAGATTCAGGTGGAAGAGAAATGCAGCCCCTCACCACAGGCTGTGGTGGGGGCTGGGGAGATCTTACCGGTCCCTGGAGTCAGAGGTCCGTTGGTCAGCCTGCCATGTGGGAAAGAGAGGGCTAAGACAAGGTCCTTGGGAATTAAAGTGCCCTCAGGTGAGTCAGAGAAACAGCTGATTCATACCTGACCAATAAGTTTTAGTGCCTAGGTTTGGGCTCTGGCTAGAGACACCTCCAACTCAAGGGGCAGGTCCCTAGGGAGCTGCATGACCATGACAGAAGGTGACTTCAATTTGACAGTCACATCACAGAGCCTTAATTTAATAGAGAAAGTGCTTATCCAATCAAGCTGTCTACTCTTCTATGTACACACACATGGATGTAAGTGCATTTAGGTGGAGTAAGGGCATGGTGGTTAGGCATGAAGATGGGAATGCAGTCATGTACATATGGACACAGGCAAACACACCTGGAGACAGAGAGGTAGACATGGAGACAGATGAACACAAATGGAAACAGGTGCACATGCATATGTATGGAGATGGGCATTCACATGAAGACAGGTGCACATGGAGGCAGATGAGCACACATGGGAACAGATGCACACACACATGTATGGAGATGGACATTCACGTGAAGACAGGTGCACATGGAGGCAGATAAACACACATGGGAACAGGTGCACACACATATATGGAATTAGGCATTCACATGAAGACAGGTGTACATGGAGGCAGATAAACACACATGGGAACAGGTGTACACACATGTATGGAGATGGGCATTTATGTGAAGACAGGTGCACATGGAGGCAGATGAACAAAATGGGAACAGGTGTACACACATGTATGGAGATGGGCATCCACATGAAGACAGGTGCACATGGAGGCAGATGGAAACACATGTGTATGGAATTGGGCATTCACGTGAAGACAGGTGCACATGGAGGCAGATGAACACACATGAGAACAGGTGCATACACATATGTATGGAGATAGGCATTCATGTGAAGACAGGTGCATATAGGGTTATGCACAGACCCAAGAGAGCTTGGCACATGTATTATGCTCCCTTCATGAGAACACTAACCTCATTTCTAGATTTTAGAGATTGACTTTGCTTTATCTCTATGTAAAGTTGAGGTTCTTTAAGAATCCTGATATTCTCTTTCCTGCTGGATAGCTGCCGTAGTGCTGGGAACTGTTGTGCAGACTACTGGGGGAGAAAAGTCACCAAGGGTCTTAAAAAGCAGTGACTCCTGCAAACAAACAGCACAATTCACCAGCCAGGTGAGATGTGCTCAGTGGTGCCATAGTGATACAAAGTTATAGGGGTCACCAACTAATCTGTGACTGGGTTTGAGGGATGCTCAGTGGGAAGAAATCCATGCCTGGGATTAAGAAAAGAGACACGTCTATGGCATGGAACGTCATAGGACTCAGCAGGAAGCTACTACTGTTCTTTGTCTAAATGGATACACTGAGCCATCACATTGCCTTTCAAAGGTATATGTATATGTCCATTGAATAATGCTGGCCTCACTTTTGACTAGAGAAACATCTTTTTACACATGGTGGTAAATTATGGGAAGACTCACTAAGATGACAAGAAAAGAAAGCACAGCACTGGACGAGTCATCTCTATCACACCCATCGGGCTCAGGGATATTGCAGAGGAGGTGGGGATAATATTAGTGCTGTTGGGCTGGAGAGATGGCTCAGCAGTTAAGGCACTTGCCTCCAGTGCCTATAGCCCTGGGTTCAATTCCCCAGGACCCACATAAGCCAGACCCACAAGGTGGTGGCCCTGGTGCTCTCTTTCTCTCTCTCTCTCTCTGTCTCTCTCTCTCTCTTTCTCTCTCTCTCTCTCAAATGAATAAATAAAATATTTTTTAAAAAGAGTTTACTAAATGGCTTTGAACTCCTTAAAAAATATTAGTGCTGTTATCAATGCTGTCTATAGAAGTTCTCCTACGGAGGTTGCATTAGACAGTGAGGATACTCAAAACTCATCACAGGTCAAATATGAAGCTTTTGGGGGCTCAACACTAAACAAGACATCTCTATGATGCCCTCCAAGGCTCAGGGACCATTGCAGAAGAGGCTGACAGAATGTAAGAGCCACAGGGTGGGAAGGAGTCCTCTGAACATGAAATGACCAGTGCAATCATGACCTCCCAGTGGTGGTTGCGACCTTCACAAGACCTGAACAATTCTGAGCCCATCGACATTCTGACATAGAGAATAGAACATCAAACCAGAAGGCCTGCTTGGGCAAAGGAGGGCTCTCGGTGGAAGAGTGGTGGGAAGGGAGGAGAAAAGAGGATAATAAGATGGGGATATGATCAAATTGCAGGATGTTAATTTATGAAATTTCTTGATAAAAAGGGATTTTTAAAAATCCTAATCTGCCACCCGATTTAAAGTGGAAAGACTATCATTTGCAGTTGCCCAAGACAGCTAGTCGAGTTCCCTGTGATTGCATAATTTTGCCTGTGCACTTTAGACTTTACACATTTTTTGGATCTTCCGATTATTACATTTATTTTCCTAAAGCATGCAATTAGGTTTCTGTACTTTAAAATTTCTAGGACGTGTGCCTTTGTACGTGTTCTAAAATGCTGACGTGGACTGACAACCTCTCATCCAGGAAGGGTCAGAGAGTGACAGAAGGTTGGAAAAATTGAATTGGAAGAGTGGGAATTATACTAAATGGATATTTGTATAAAGAAATATGATTTGAGCAAATCAGTTATAAGAAGACATTTGATGGGAGGAAAACGTTGACAGGCTTGCATTTTCCTTTAAGAATCTGAGCCCTCCTCATTGAAGGCAGCCTTCTCTGTGACCATCAGTTTAGCTGTTCCCAGCCCTCTACGCACCCTTGCCATAGTAATGCTGGAGCAAAATGCAGCATCTTCTTTTGGACTGTGACGATGGGCAATGATTACTGCTCTTCTTCCTTAACAAGAGCTATCCTTTATAAGCAGGGACACCAAGTGTCACAGACACTGTAAACCCCTGACGAAAGAGAGAGACTTCCAAATGAGGCAATGAAAAAGAAATTACACAATGTAAAATTTACTAAGTAAGCAAGATAATAGAGTTGGAAAAGGCGAAGGTGCTGAGTGAGCAAGTTCCCAGCTCATTCAGGACTGAGCTTGATGTGACCTGCATGCTAAGCGCACCATGCGGAAGATGCTTCACTGATACGCCATTCCTTATTGGCATTAGTTATTCAGTTTGTCTGGCATTTTTCATTATTAACCTTCTCTTTTCCAAAGCCTATAACTCAGTGGTGCAAACATTATACCATCCGTTATACTTAAAGGATCATATTTGGCATACAAATTCTAGTGGTTAAAATGGAATTTTATTCCGAAGGAAAATTGAAATTCAGTTGGGTGAGACTAGCTTGACTGTTGCATCAAAGGCCAAAGACCATATGATAGCATGGGAAATAATACTCTCATTTCCTTGTCCACAATACAGACAGACTTGCAATCCTATAAAAACACTGAGTGGGCAAGTTTAGAGCCCCTGGGTGAATGAATTCCCTTTCAGGAGTCCAGTGAAGGCATTTAGAATAAAACTTTTCAGTATAGCCTTTAAGCTTCAAGACAAACAAGGGGACTTGGAAATATGAGAAACCCACAAATGAAGATAGGAGTGGATAAATATTTGGAACCAAGTGCATGTACGTTTTTGTTCTTCCAGCTAAGCAAACCTGGATGTGGGATGGCCACTCCGAGAGAGCTGATTCCACGGTTTAACATAGAGACACCTTTCCAAGGCAGCATTTCTTAACATTTCGAAGCTCAGGACTCCTTTTCTTATTCTCGGTAATCTTGTTCTTCTCATATGGCTTAAATTTCCTCACACATGAGTCATATTAACATGGAATATCATGCCCATCCCAACTTGACTTCTAACATTTCTTTCACTTTTTAAAACCTTAAATTTCTTCTGTCTTCATCTAAAAATCAAGTTTTAAGTGAAAGGAAGAGTTGAAAAGAAAAATGCCTGTTACTGTTACCTTTTCTTCACTGGGACAAATAATCTGACCAGAAGCAGTTTATGGGAGGAAAAGATTTATTTCTGGCTTACAGAATCCAAAGGAAATACCATCAATGGTGGAAGAAGCTGATTCACTTCCATGGATCCGTATCAGAGAGACACCACCAAACAGCCAGCACGCATAAACAGCCAGGGCTCAAACTGGTGCTGAATACATCTTACAAGATCTGCACCCAGTGACACCTCCTCCAGCAGGCTTCTGGAGACTTAAGTGGGAAGTTTAATCTTAACCAAAAATCCCTGAGGCTATAGGGGACACACATTCACACTCAAACCACTACAGTGCCCTTTAAGGTATCAGGTATGTAGATAGCTGTCCTCTTGCAGGGCTGCTGGCAGTGAGGACAATAATGGAAGCTCTTGGTGTTAAGACAACTGCATTTTGCCGCCCCTTGATAATGTTATAGGTGGAGACAATCCTACTAGGACAATAGTTCAAATAAGCTAAGGTTGTTACTAATGAAAAGAAGACATGCTGGAAGGGAAAAGAAGATAGTAGACTAAGTGGTTCTAATCATTTGCATGAGGTTATTTTCTCAGTGTGTTATTATCTTGAATCTTCATATATCTTATTACTTATCTCACATGTGTTAATCTCATGGTCCATCCACATGCAGTCTTTTGACTTATTTAGACTTCAGGCACTTAAAGTTCAAATCTGTTACTGAATATTCTTAAGAGTAAACTACATCTAGAAGTTCAAGGTTGTATATGTGTCTGTTCCCCATCAACAGAGCTCTTGGGTATGATCCATTCATCGTTCATTTCAAGCTAGAAATTTCTATATTATTATTCTTTTTAAAAAATATTTTATTTATTCATTTTTAAAGTAGAGAGATACAGAGAGAGAGACGAGAAAGAGAGAGAGAGAGAGAGAGAGAGAGAGAGAGAGAAAGCCACCACCTTGTGGGTCTGGCTTATATGGGTCCTAGGGAATTGAACCGGGAGCCTAAGGCACTGGAGGCAAGTGCCTTAACCCCTGAGCCATCTCTCCAGCCCTAGAAATTCTTATTTAAAATATCATTATACATTTTTCTTAGAGGTGATTAGAGTGGAAAAAAAATAACAGCTATGTCTGTGTGGTAACCATTCAACACATATGGACTCAATGTACATGCTCAGGTCTGCACTCCAGGTTGTTCAGGGCTTATGCTAGCCCAAACAATATTCTCCTTGATTGTGAAAAAATCCTCCCCTGTATTCAGAAAAACCAGTTGTGGCCCAAAGCTACTGTAATTCTCAGGACCTGTCACCAGGTGTCCAGAGAAGATGTCCCATGTGTTCAGCCTTCCCTGGGCTATCACTCTGGACCTATGGCCAAGGCACCTCAGTTTTCCTCCAGATTATTTGGGAGAAACTGTGGTGTAAAACAAAAGGACATAGTTAAGGGTGTTCTTGAATACCAGCATCCCAACCACTACAACCATCAGCTTCAAGACTCAGAATACCTAGAGGTAAATTGCCCTTCTTGCCATATTATGTTGAGGGTACATGCCATCAGCATGACTTATTGTGGTTCCAGAGCTTGACAGTTGGGTGGATTTTATGTTTCTGTGATGGTTAGGTTTTGTTGTCAACTTGGATCTTTTTAATTATCTTGGGTGGGTGTCTAAGGAAGTTTACAGGAAGGCAGCCTCTCAGCAAGGGACAAGATCAAAGAAGCTGGAAGTAAATATCCTTTCCTGTGTGGGCAGAGCAGGAAGGAAATTCCAGAGACTCAGGAAGCCATTAAGTATGGGGAAGGATTATAAAACCCCACCCTAAGCCTATATAAAGGGGAAGAAATTCTCTCCTTGTCCCCTCCTGCCGGCTTGCTACTGTGTGTGTGGTGTAGGTGATGAGTTTTTCTCTCTGCTCAGACCTGTGAAAGAGGGCCAGCCTCTTTCGCTATTAGGGAACTTCCCCTCAATCTGTAGTTTCAATAAATAGTTTCCTCCCCCAAATTGTTTCTGGTTTGAAGATTCATCCCAGTGACGTGTGGCTGACTATGACAGTTTCTTAACTAGAAGTTTATTTGTGCTTCACTCTTTGAAAGTCTCTATGTGGAAGCCTACACTTAAGAAGTGAAGAGCTATGTTTCACTGCTTGGGTAGCAGAATATATAAAGATATTATTTGAAATTCACTGTGTAGTCTTATTTATTTAATTATTTATTTCTATCAAGAATAATTATATTTTGGGTCACAATCTTACATAATCCTTTAAACTTTTTGACAATTTTTATACATGTATACAATGTATTTTGATCATATTTACTCCCCATTACCTTATGCTGTCCCCTTCCCATTTCTGATGAACCCCTTCTTTTCAACTTGTACCAATTCTGCTATGATGTTTGTTTGTATTGTGTGACCCACTGAGTTTATTTAGGATTGCTTGCATGAGCATGGCTGGGGTTACTTCCTGGAGTATCGGTGGCAAATTACCAGGAGCTGAAAAAAATGTCTTCCCTCAGCTGACAATGTCTCCTTGGGGAGGGGTAGGAGCCTAACGAGACCCCCCCCATCCATGATGGAGTGCTGATGGACCCAATCCTATACAGACCTTAGGCATACAACCACAACTAATGTGAGTTCCTGAGGGCAAACACCATATTGTGTCTGGAAGACAGCATCCATAGCACTCCTCCCCTTCCTCTGGCTTTTACATTCTTTGGATCCCCTTGTACACAATGTATCCTGAGTCTTGAAGCTGATGATATATATATATGTGTGTGTGTGTGTGTATGCCTGTGTGTGTGTGTGTTTGTGCATGTGTGTGTGTCATATTTAGAGC
Source organism: Zapus hudsonius (assembly GCA_004024765.1). Taxonomy (NCBI): domain Eukaryota; kingdom Metazoa; phylum Chordata; class Mammalia; order Rodentia; family Dipodidae; genus Zapus; species Zapus hudsonius. The sequence goes on from PVHP010019777.1 coordinate 7,634, forward strand.
TGAACATTCAACAATCCATTCTTCTCAGCACTTTGGCAAATTTTGAGTCTCTTATTGTTCACTGCAAAAAAAAACTTATCTGAACAAAGTTGAGAGGAACATTAATCTATGGGCAAAATCATAAATATTTAGAAGACAGTTTTATGGGTACACCATAACCATTTACCCAAATAAAGGCAGTAGCTGCTCTCTTAGGGTCTATGATCTTCCTGGCCATGGCTTTTTGACTACATTTTCAGCACTAGGAATGAATTACCTTCTATTGAGCAGGCCTCAAACTCAATCTGAAAGCTCTTTGGTTACCCCATAACAGCCACTATTTATAATAATAATGCCACTATTGTATCAGTGTCGGTATATCTTGCCTGGCTAGTAGGCAGGGAATGCCACTAGGTAAGACTTTGGATGACTTTTCTTTGCTTGCAGACTGCATAGCAACCTCTGTCTTATGAAGGAAGGGAGGGAGCTTCCAGATCAGTTCCTGCAACTAAAAAACATGTGATGTCTTCATCAGCAGGGTCTTTTCATCTGGTTCTGGTAGGCAAACAAGAGCAATGGCAATAGCCTGTATTGTTTTGGGGGCCACAATAACCTCCGGGAGTGATATAGCTCACTGAGAGGACTCTCCCATCTGGCCTTGGGATTTTCCTTTAGATAATTCCAGGCTATCAGTTTTTGAAGGTCCATTTGATGCAGGGGAACACTCTCCCATCTTCGTTTCAACAAGTCCTAGAAATGTGACCTGTTCCAACTGTGTTATGCCCTGTGCCTTTTCTAAAGCCTCTCCAGTCAGCCTCATGCCTTTAGATTCCCATGCCCAAGGTGGGCTACCAGTTGATGCCTCCTAAAATTTCAACACACATATATCAAATGGATTTCTTCCTTCCTTCCTTCCTTCCTTCCTTCCTTCCTTCCTTCCTTCCTTCCTTCCTTCCTTCCTTCCTTCCCTCCTTCCTTCCTTCCTGCCCCTTCTTTCTTTCTGGCTATGGTTCAAACCAATGTCCTCAAAGATATTAGGAAAGCATTCTAGTATGGAGCCATACCCTCTGTCCTAAGTGAATGCTGTTCTTACCCTCCCCAGAATCACCATTTCTTGTCCCCTACACACAAACTTAGTGGTCCCTTCCCTCCCCGAAATAGTTCTTTCTTCTGTTTTCATGTCACAAGTATTCAGGTACCTTCTCTTGTGTCTTCTCCCTCTGTTTAGAAAACTTTCTCCCCTTTCATGGGTATTAATTTGAGACTGTAGATTGATTTTCACAACCTTAATTCTATCAATCCATGAGCATGGGAGGTCTTTTTCTTCTAATGTATTATTCAATTTATTTCTTCAGGTCTTAATTATTTCTTTCACCTCCTTTATTAAGTCTATTCCTTGCTGTTGTTGTTTTTTCTGAAGCCATTGTGAATAGGTATTTCTCTGATTTCTCAGTAAGCCCATTATTGGTTTATAGATAAGCTGCTGATTCTTAAATGTGGATTTTGTTCTCCAGTACTTCAGTGTTCTTGTCACATCTTAGAGTTTTCTGGTAGAGTCTTTAGAGTTGTTTAAGCCTGTGATCGTCACATCCACAAGTAGAGATACTTTGATTTCTTCATTTCCTATTTCTAAACTTTTAAATTCTTTCTCTTCTATTATTTTTCTCTAAGACTTCAGACTCCAAGAACTATATTGAATACAGGTGGTTTGGTTCCCTAGTACCCACATAAATCCAGGTGTACAAAACTGCATATATGCCTGAGTTCAGTTGCAGAGGCAGAAGCCCTCATGCTCTCTTTCTCTGCTTTCTCTCATCCCCCAAATCAATAATTTAAAAATTTAAAAGTGTAGTAGGAAGGAAAAAGGGGGAGAATATAAGGGTTATAAAGAAAAGAAAAAATAAAGGAAAAGAAAAAAATTGACCAGTGACAAAACACTTAAAGCAAAACTAGATGAATGTATAAAGGAAAATAAGAAATAAAAAATATGCATGTTTTATAAAATACAACAAATTACATTCTACTAAATATGAATTGAAAGGAAAAAGGGGTGTACAACAAGAAAAATAACACTAAATAATGAAAGAAGATGAAGTGTTGGGCAGCTTCTTCCTGGGTCCTTGATAATTGAAAACTGCCAGTTATGTGCATAGGTTTATGGGGTCGTTGAACTTGTAGATTCTTGTCTTTCCTATGGCCTACGCTGGTGTTGAGCTCATGTTGGACACATGTCCATTGTCCACCAGGGATGTCTTTGCCATAGTAGCTTCCTTTCTTTGAGTACCAACGTTGTGCTGACCACACTTAGCTTTGCAGTCTTGTTTGCTAGGCAGGTTCTCCCATGCTCTTAGATATTCCAGATCATGTATTCTGAGATAGTAATGTTCTAGCTTGGTGGTGGCTCCCAAGTAGGTTTGCAGTGGGGAAAGGAGCCAGAACACTGAGAATTCTACAGGGAAAGGGTTTGTCTTTATACTATCCAAACTCTGTAATAATGGGTCACTTTGTTGGAGGGATGCAGGTATGGGTGTCAAGTAATCCACTGAATCTTCAGTTTTCAGATTCTATAGAAGCAGTCAGGTGTTTCCCAAGGTTAATCCACTCAATGACCTCAGGCTGAGGTCTTTCAAACTCCAGGGTTATACTCAATTGATGAGGCCTTCTCCCAGCCACCAAGTGTGGGGCTACTGTTCCCTGAGTGAAGCTTCCCGCCACCTGTACTTTCAGCTCTCCAAGGTCCAGCTCTCCCACTGTTCAAAGATGCTTCCCAGGGTTATCTCTCATCCTCAGACTCTGGTAAATTAAACTCAGGTTTCCTAACATGTGGTTATTCCCTTATCTCATGTTCTCACAGTAGCTCAATTTTAAGCAGTAAATTTCCTCTAAGGGTGGCACTCAGCCACTGCCTTTTGTGTCATATAGAGTGACTGTCACGGTCAGTCACACATGGCTGAGATAAATCTCAGAACCAATCACAGTTTATGGGAGGAAAGGATTTATTTGAAGCTACAGATCCAGGGGAAGTTCAAAACAGTAAAAGAGGATGCCCCCCCTTCCACAGGTTCAAGCAGAGAGAGAAAAACCCATCACCAACACCACATACACAATAGCGAACAGGCAGGAGGGCAAGGAGAGAATTTTTTCTCCTTTATATAGCCTTAGGGTGGAGGTCTTCCAACCCAGACTTAATGGCTTCCTGAGTCTCTGAAATTTCCTTCCTGCACTGTCCACACAGGAAGGGATGTTAATTTCTAGCTCCCCTGAGCTTCCTTATATCCTGCCCTCTACTGAGAGGCTGTCTTCCTGTAAACATCCTTAGAGTCCCACCTAAGGTAATTAAAAAAAAACAAGTTAACAACCAAACCTAACCATCGCAGTGACACTAGGAGATCATTTGTCAGTGATCATTTGTTCACTGAGGGGATCACTATTCCACCAAAACCTCTGGCTGCATTTAAGGCAGATGGAGGCTGAGAACTCATCCTGATACCAAAGCTACCTGGCTTACCTTTCAAACAAAGTTTCTGCTTCCCATTCCCTTGCCAGGAGGCCACATGACTAATCTTTTTCTTAGCACTTTCTCAACTATTATCTCACTACCATTGTGACTTTCCACATTTTTTTCTTTTCTTCCTTTCTGTCTTTGGAGTAATCTATTTCATTTTCTTATTCTACTCTTCTCCTTCACCATGGAGGCAGATTCTAATCTGTCTTCCTACCCATAAATCCTTGACGGAGTTTCCAAAGATTCATTCACCTGAAAAATATCCTCTGATGATTGTCTTTAACATGTCCCTTACCATGGACCTTTCTGATCCATTGTCTTGCCTAAGTTTTCATGACCTTGAAGGAACCAGTATGTTGAGAATTCCAGCACCAGCTTTTCACTTTCTGAGTCTCTTCTGCTTAGGTGGTCTGCCACCATTCTTATCTGAATTTGTAGTGTATCCCACAGAAACTATAGGGACAATCATATTTAATAACCCACTACAATTTCATAGTTCAGGGGTTCTCAAAATGTTTCCCTAGAACACAATTATCAGGAACATCTGCTTACCTAGAAATACAAATTCTCAGGCATCAACCCAGACCTTCTGAATCAAAACCACTTGAGTTGGGGAAAACCTTGCTCCTGATTCTGATGCAAGCCAAAGCTTGAGGGCTGTTGGATGGCTAAATGTCCTCTCCTCACAATTCCACTTTGAACCTTTTTCAGAGCTGTCAAACATCCACACTTAACATGGCTTGACATAGGACAGCAGCTCTGCAATTAACTGATACTCTGTTCTGTATTATTTGCTGCGATTGAAATTGAGAACTATTATTTTCCAAGGGCAGTGTTAGCATCTTGCTGTTGCTAGGCCCTGGGTACTTCCTTGTTCCTTAGGATTACCTATGATTCTGCCCAGACCTTGTATTACAATCTTTCATGTTAAAACTTTTTTATACTGCCATCTGTTTTTTGTCAGAACCTTAATGGATACAATATCCCAAGACTGTATTTATTTCCATGAAAGGCTACAAATAAGAATTCCTATTCCAAATGAGAAAAATGATAATAGTGTACTTTAGGCTTTGGTTATTTGATAGTAAAAAACTTCCTTATGTTGTTGTAAAGAAATATCTTGACATACTGTCTATATTCTTTGCCAGAACTATGCTAATAATTTCCTTCTGTATGTACTTCCTATTTGAGTCCATACAATAGTAACCATGAGGTTTTGATTATTTCAGTAAAAATTATTGTGACCAGCATCAGGTTATCAAGACTGACCATAGAAGCTTATATCTGGAGCATTCACATGATAAAACCAGTGTCTTTCACTTTCATCTAGGCCCCGACATTGTCGCTTTGCACAGGTGATACCCCAAGCTGTGACACAGGGATGCAGTTGCTTGTCAGATCCATGAAGAGGCAGAGGAAGAATCACTTACAGACACTTGGAATGTGGCCTGACCCTGGCATATGTATTGCATATCTGTGGACAAATGCAGAGAACTTCAGTGGTAGCCTGAGAGATGGTGAGAAGGAAACACAAGGTAAGGGGAGATAGATATGGAAAAGCCAAGGTTACTTACTAGTGTGCAAAAAGTGTGGATTTTCATTTTCAAAGTGTGCTGAAAAGGGCTGGGGTTATAGCACAGTGATCGAGTGCTTGCCTAGCATGTGCAAGGTTCCGCACCCAGAACTGTAGCCAAGAAAAGTGTGCTAGAAAGACAGAAGCAATTCTACTGTATTAATAGATGTAAGAAAGAATGAGTAGACCGTATTGCCAATAATATTTCAGCTCAATAGGCAATTTGAAGAGAAAAATATACGGATGGTCAGGTTAAAAATTAGAGAGAAAAAGACAAAACTAGCTTGTCACTATTTCTTGCTAGGGCCTTTCCTGGCTTCATCACTCCTTAAACAGAGGGTAGCCATCACTAGGATATGACTTAACATCTCATCCAGAAAAATAATGGCAGATAAGGCTTTTCTCATTATTGTGCTGGTCCAACACACCTATGTACTTCCTGGGTACAAATGTCAACCTGTGAAATGGTCAAAGAAGATCTCATATCTGAGCACCACAGAGCACAGCTTCCAGGATCAGTATCAATCAGAATCTTCCAGGAAAAAAAGCCTTGTCATGGATGGACTGAATAGCCCTTATCTGAAATTCTTGTGACAAGAATTGCTTTACAGGACATCGAGAGGCCTTACAGCAACTGAGAGGGAAACCAGTTCACCCCTGGCTAGCCATCATAGCACTGGAAAGGGCTATGGGATCTTCTGGGGGATAATGGTTACCAACAGTGTGAATATGCAGGGGATCCTGAAAGCTACACCATCAACTAGCTGAGAAAGAAGTATATACCTGGGCAATAATGGCACACAGTCTATGCTGGTCACCAACTGCTCTTGGATTAGACATGATGCCCGCTCGGTGTGAGACTACTCTTACCTGGTGCAGGGGAACTGCATCAGAATCTCATGGATAGGCAACTCATAGACTCCAGAGAGAACTTCCACTGATCTTTGGCTAAGAACATATACATCAGGGCTGGAGAAATGGCTCATCAGTTAAGGCACTTGTCTCCAGTGCCTAAGGCCCCAGGTTCAATTCCCCAGTACCCACATAAGCCAGACCCACAAGGCACAAGGTGGTGACCCTGGTGCTCTCTCTCTCTCTCTCTCTCTCTCTCTCTCTCTGCTTGAAAATGAATAAATAAAATATTTTAAAAGAACATATACATAAAAAAGTCTCTCATATAACTATGCTTAGCCCCTTGTATCCAAGGTGCTCTCACTTTTGGTTGGGGAATATGTCTTAGTTTAAAGGGAGAATACTGGGGAGATTGAGGATCCATTATTACAGCAAGAAAAGAGAGTCTACTGCCTGCCACAAGACAGGCCACCTCCACATCTGACCAGGGCCCAGAGGCCATTGCAGAGGAAGCTGCCACATGAGTACTTCACTTACTGCCTGCCTAAAAACCAGTTCCAAGTTGATGGCAACAGACGCTGTGCTCACTTAGACTTCAACACTAAACCAGATTGAAATGTCACTTTCTTGAACACAGAGGACTGCAGTGGTGACGCCATCATCCCACCACCATGTTCCCGTGCTGGGATTGCCATGGACAATGTGTTTGCATGGAGCAGGAGGGTCAGACAGTGCAGAAAAATATCTCATCAAGGAAATGAACAAATTTGATTGAAGAATAATAAAGTTTGGGTCAAAGGCCTCCAGAAAACAATCATATGGACCACAGACCTGAAGGACGGAAAGAGAAAAGAAATCAGGCTGACTGTTCAAAATACTAAAATAAAAATTTTCAGATGGAGAGAACAGTCAGGACAAAGGCTCCAAAGTGGCAAGGCTCTTGGACCCTGAAGTGTGTGTCCAGTAGGGTGAGGAACTAGAGGGGGCAGAAGACGATGGAGGGAAGTAAAGTCTATTTGAGACCATGCAGAGAAAAGTTTAGTCTCTCAGGTCTTTAATTCCCTCCTAGCCTTGTGTCTCTATAAAAAAATATGATGTGGGGAAAAGAGAGAGAAATAGAGAGACAGATGAACCGTGTACCTTCCTCTCTTCGCTTTAGAGAGATATTGCCTTTGGCAAGCTGGACAGGGAGCCCCTACTTGCCAAGTTCGGGCTCCCTTGACTTTATAAATAGGCAGCCTGTGGTCAAGGATTTCCAAATGTGATTAAAATGGAACTGCCATTGAAATCAGGTTTGGCTGCAGGTCTCTGTGGTCCTCAGCAAGAAGAGGTCCTTTGGACTTGGCAGACAAAGGCAGAGGCACTACTTGGACTAGATTTAGAAAGGGCTGCCAGGTAGAGAGGAGATTTCAATAACTGCAGCCAATTTAGTAATTAGAATGCCTGGGTACTGGGGACGCACCATGAAAAGCCCTGTGACCCTCTGGATAGCTGAAGTCATTGAGATTAATGAGCTCTGATACCAGTCATCATTTCACATGCCTTATGGTTTACTCTGGATGACCAGCGTCCCAAGACTGATCAAACACTGCTCATTGAAACCAGGAAAAAAACTATTTAATAGTTTATTTTGGCCAGGTTGACCTTTGAACAGTTGGGAAGAAAGAAAGGTTGCTCCCCGATGTCTAGGATCATCACAGAGTAGAGATGAAATACATTTTCATGGATGGCTTTAGTTTGAATCCAAGGCCGGCAGACTGAATCTGTAGTTTTTCTCTCGGTGGTTAGTCATGTCCTGGAAGACGGTTCCAGAAGAGTACACAAAGGTAATGCTTTAAGTAAATGGCTTGTGCTGCTATGAGCACAGTCCTGAGGCACAGCTGACTCGGCAGCCATGGCTTCCTCCGTGGCTTGTTTTAATTGAAAGTGATGGAGCTGTGAGCCGATGGAGCTTTGCATAAATCATCTTCGGTAATACTCTTTCAAGGGTAATCACAACATTAATATACCAAGCAGGAAGTGAAATAATTAAAATTTAGCACATTGCGGTGCCGAAGCTTCCAAAAATAAGTCTAAATCACCTTTCTTTGGATCAAATGAGCAATTGCATCAATCCAGAGAAACAGACATTTATATGCTGTTAAATCAACCACCAGCAATAGAAAATTTCCATGATTCTTTCTACATTGTAATATTGCTTATATTTAAATACTTCCATTTCTCTGGTGGTGAGAGTTTCTTTCCTTTTTTTTTTTAAATTTGTTTTACCTGCCTCTAAGCTAACTACGTGGCATGCAAGCTTGTAAAACAGGAATCCCATAAATCTTGGGATGTCAGAGAGGAAAGGATTGCTCCCTTATGACCCTTAGGAAGACAATACCAACCTTAGAGAGTTGACACAGCTGTGTACAATGGGGAGAACTCTGAAGTGATGATCCACTCATTTCAATATATTTAAATGGAAAGGTAATAAAATATCCAGTCTGGGTCTGCACTGAACCACAGGGGTAAGATCTCAGCACCACTAAACAACTCACTTGCCCTAAGGAAGTATCTGTAATGCTTGGTACCTTACAAAAGATAATAAACAAAAATAGCTCCCTGAGTAATACATAATCTCCCTTGCAGACAGTTTGAAAACAGCAATATTTTGCAGAGAGCTATATGCCATTATCATGAGACTGGGAAGAATCTGAGCTATGATCACAAAAATAGCACCTGGCATGCTTCCTCCAACCAAGACATTAAGAAAGGATCCCTCGAGTGGGCAAGACCTTCAACACAGACAAAACTAACCTGTCCCCATACTATAGTGTGATTTTGGTGTCTCCAAACTCACAATAGTGCCATTTATTTATCCTTAATCTCATGACTTCTATAGGGTTAGGAGTTGCCCTGTGTCTTAAGAGAAAAATAGGTAATGAGTTCCCACCACCCTTGGAAGAATGACTTGAATACCTCATTTCATCTGGATTTAAGTGGAGTAGAAAGAAGAATCCTAAAGAAAATCCAATGGAGGCATTTCAGATCCTCAGAAAGGGAATCAACAGTGAGAGAAAGAGTATTGTCCTCCCCTGTTCCATGTCAAAAAGTCTCATATCAAATTCATCGTAATTCTCAGACTGCCATATTCAAAGCCAGTTTTGGTAAAGGACCACTCAAACACACACAGGCATTTCCTACACTGAGATATCCTATAGTAGTTCTGTCAACTTCAAGTGATAGGCTATACGAAAATATATACAAGAATGGAGAGGTGCCAAATAGAATCAGGTCTCCGAAGATCTTCTAACCAATGAGAACTCCCAATAAATCATGACCTGAAAGACTGCTTCATGTGGAAGTGAGTAAGGCCCCTCTCCATGTTACCTCCTATTTTTGCAAGAAATTTTACTCTTATGCATTCTAAGTAATCATCCTGTTAATCTATGACACCCAGAAGCAAGTCTCAGTGAAACTTCACAGACACATTTTTAGGCACATGTTGATGCCAGTGTCTTGGACTAAAACATTAGTAGGTATAAATATATCTCTACATTTTACCTGATCTTATTTCTAAGAGCCTTAATTACATCAAGTGAAGATAGGCCTATTGAATGCCTATTAAGGTGTAGTAAGGTTCTTTAGAGGAACAGAACCAACAGAATGAATTGTAGTTAAAAAAAGAATTTATGATTAGCTCACAGCAGTCCCACAATAGCAGTCTTCAAGCTAGAGAGTCAAGGAGCCATTAGCTGCTCAGTACACATGGCTGGATGCCTCAGCAGTCCCAATCCACCTAAAGGCTTCCTGGGGAGCCACTGGTCCTCAGTCCAGGCTGGAAGGCTGAGGCAGCTTTGTTCCAAAACTGACAAAGGGATGCACAGCAAGTGCCAGCAGCCAGACAGGCAGGGAGGCAGGGGAGATAAAGATTTCTTTCCTCTTTACATAGCCTTAGAGCTACGTCATGCAGCCCTATCCCAGACTTGTTGTCTTCCTGAGTTTCTGGAACTTCCTTCCTGAACTGCCCACCAGGAAGCTTCCCTGAGCTTCCTTACATCCTGCTCCCTACTGAGAGACTGCCTTCCTGTGAACATCCTCAGAGACCCACCCAAGATGACTAAAAAGGCCAAGTTGACAACAAAACTTAACCATCACAGAAGGGAAAATGAAAGAAGAGAAGGAAAAGGTAAAAAAGAAAAAGACAGAAAGAGAAAAGGAAGGAGACATGGAGAAGGCAGAAGACTAGAGTTAAAGGGGTGAAACTGGTTCAACTCTACCAAGCAATGCTGTCATGAACATCTTCCCCTTCACCTAAAAATGTGCTTTTCATTCACTGTCCACTTGTAGTGACAACTGTTACAAAACTCACTGCTACATAGAAGAACCTACATTATTTCTAACATTCTCACCACTTAGTTCCAGAAGTAACTACTCATGAAAGTGTTTAATCAAAGATCTAGTAATTCCCTGCCCCCATACATGTACACAGTGTCCTATTTATAAATTATGCTGATACAGCAAGAGACATTCTGCTTACAGGTTTTATTTTGGTTTAAATCATGTTGAATTTTTATAACTTTTCATCAAGTGTAATTAAGAAAATAATATAGTTATGAAGTACATAGCACCAGTGAAATATAATTATTTGGACCTCTAGGAAATGATCTCTTATGAGCAAAGAAGCAACTTGAAAGAGGATTAGATAACAGTATGTCTGTCACCCTGCTTTCATTTAGGGGTGCTGCTGGTCCAAGAAAGCACCCAGACATCCAGAAAACTAGGGGCATTGGTTAACAATGGTAACTTCACAAGTGGCTGGGGTCCTGATTCATAAGAAAATATTAAGCATGACATACAATAAAATAGCAATGAAGAAGGTAAAGTTCCATATTCAATAATGCATACTCCAAGAGCAGAGGTGGGTACAATTTGCAGCTCCAAGGTAAGCATTCTATCAATCACTTGAATTGAATTGTGTACTACTGGGGCTAGGCTGGGAACTGACTCCAACCTTGAACTGTTCCAAAAATTGCAAATAGTTCTTGATTTTTTTTTCTCCACTAGTACCAAGGAGTTGTAGAAGTCATATTTCCAACCTAAGGGACTAGCCTGCTCGAAGGTGAATAGACAAAGTTGTGATGCGTGGAATTGTGGTGTGCTCCTGTCATCAAACAGGATCAATATTTGTGCTGAATTTTTCAGTAGGAACTTGGTTCCATTTATGCAACCAGCAGAAGTGCAAGGGATATGAGAGACGAACAGACGGTGGTGAGAATTTGCGAAGCATGTATTGAAGGTTTTTTGTGTGTGTGATGAAAACATGTCTTCCTTTGGGGTTTGGTCTTGGTTTCACCTTAGAAAGATGACTTTTCATTTTGGCTTGTTTATATTTTTTAAACTTATTTTGTAAATATTTTATCATATTTAAAACAGTATATAACCAGGCCTCTATGCCTCTTACAGCAAAAAAAAAAAATTAATACTTGTCACTTTTCATCATTAAATCTCTTTGTAGACATTAATTAAGAGAAAGGTACTTCATCCTTTTAAAGCTGCTGGGATGCTGGTGTTGTTGCCTTTCAGTAATGTCAGTAATAATGAGAAGGGTACAATGCACAATCCAAAAACACAAATCTGCCCTTGGATTTGATTTACAAAGTCTTCGTAAACAAAGATACTGAAAGCACTGGTGTATGTGGAGAAATCAGACAAGCACTGTCCTATTCTTATTAAAAAGTTAGAGGCTAATTTGGAAAAAAAAAAGAGGATCCTTTGACCTCATTCCTTCCTTGTTCAAAAGGGACAAAGTCCTGCTCACTTCCAAGGTCAAACATAATCTTTCATAATCTTATTCCAATGAGCCAGCTCTTCCATAATTCTCTCCCATTTGTTTCAGATATAAGGAGGTTCCTTTTTGTGCATATGTGGAGTATGTGTGATGTGGTGTGCTTGCCTGTGTATGTGCCGATGGGCAGTGGCCCATGTTCCCCTTCCTCACTCACTTGCCTGTCTTTTTTTTTTTTTTTGCAATGGAGTCTCTTAGTGATTTTGGAGTTTATCATTCGCAAGCCCCAGCAATTCATTCAGCACCCACAGGACTGGGGTTAAAGATAGGCATTGCCACACCCAGCTTTTATGGGGGTTGTAGACATTCAAATTGGGGGCCATCTCGCCACCCCCACCTAGGCCCTCATGCTTGCTCAGCAAAGATACTTTATCATTGAACCAACCTTCTAGCTCAGATCAAATGCAATTCTTACGGTGACCCTTAACTTCCCTGCTATTTTCCTATAAAACAGTTGCCATGGAGCCAAGATCTCAGCCTGTTCTGTTGCTTTCACCCTGCTCTGCATTGACCTCCCTCTCTGCCACCAGGCTCATTCCTCCATCCGGGAGACACTCATTCTTCCAGCAGCCAGATTCTAGTTCCACATTTATTTTTACCTTTCCTGTGATCCTTTGGGTGTCATCTCTTTCTCAGCTTCCCCATGTGGAGCTTCTTACAACAGCAGCCTCCAGCACGATTTGTACTCTCCTTTGCCCATTTTTCAAGGATAGCAGCTCTGTTTTCTGCTCTCACCGCTTCATGAACTATCTCCTTTGCTGGCCCTCAGAGGAAAGCCATGGTTATCTCATTATCATATCTGGTCAGAACATCCACTCAGCATCCTTTCCCTGGATTCCTGTAGTATTTTTCCTTCTGCTCTTCAACCTGTACTACTTTTTAATCATTTTATGGTTGCTTCCCATCCTGAATTTTAGTCTTTCCAGTGATTCTGTCCTGAGTTCTGATCACCTCCACCTTTCTCCAGGAAGGATACCATCTATCTGGAGCTTCTACACTACCTGTCACCACAGGTGGGACTTCGTACCACTCCACCTTTCAGCACTGTCTTTCTTCTCCCCAGAGTGTCATTCATTCCTGGGCATCCTGAACAGTGCCTGTGGAACTGCAGCACCCAGTTTAAGGAGAATCATTTCTTTCTTCTGCTCTGTGTTTTATAGGCCATACTTTCCCTAATAAAACAAATTTACTTTTTTCCTTGGGAATCAAATGCATTTGTGCATATGTATAGTGTGTGTGTGTGTGTGTGTGTGTGTGTGTGTGTGTGTGTGTTCATGCACTAATATATTTAAAGAATATTACAGAATGTGACCTTTGGAAATGTTGCCATAAATCTAATCTATTCCAGATTAGAGGATGGGAGGGAATGACAGTGTGAATTTGATTCAAGGTTAGTGTTTCTTTGTTTTACTCCTAAAGCAATGGATGAGTCAGGCAAGGATGTGGGAGTGAATCCATCTCTCCATTGCTTCTCTTTGTGTCTCACTGAAGTATGCTCAAGTCTTCCTAGAATTAGCAGGCAGCATAAAGTCAAATGTCTGCCATATCAAGATGCTGACAACAATGAACTTGTTGCTTTTTATGCCCACAGCCATGTTGGCTCCTGGGAAAATCCTCTACAACTAGAAAGGTGACCGCAACAGTTTTGGTACCAGGACGTGAGGTCATCTGTTGCTGCTAGAACCCTGGTCTTGTGGCTTTGGTTTTCTGGAAGTGATCTGCAGAAGGAATGTGGACATATTGGAAAGCTTGTCCTAAGAGGTGCCTTGCAGTGCTGTAAGTACAGCGTATTGGATCATTCTGGGCAGAGTTTAAAGACCTGAATGTAATGAGAACTATGGACTGTGAGGTTTGGCTTACGAAGGTGAGAAAGAACTTTGTCAGGACTGTTGAGTAATATTACATCGTAACTGGGTGTTGTAGTCAGCCAAGCCACTGGGATGAATCTCCAAACCAGGCACAATTTGGGGAGGAAAGTATTTATTGAAGTAACAGACCCAGGGGAAGTTAAGGAAAAAGGCTGGTCACCTTTCACAGATCCAAGCAGAGACAGAGACAGAAGCCCACCACCAGCACCTCAAGCAAGCACATTCCAAACTAGCAAACAAAAGGAACTCCAGGCTTGAGCTCAGACTGTTTTTTGCATATGTAAAGCTAGAATTCCAGACCCACCCCAGAAACACCTTAGGGCTGAACCCTAGGATCTGGCCAAGGTGACACACCTCCTCTAGCTAGAACTGACTGGTGACAATTTATAATTATAATAAACTTTTGAATCTATTGGGGGACATTATTCAAACTACCCCACTGGGTTCGGGTTCCTGGTTTCAGAATGCCTACAGCAACAACACTGAGTCTGTCTTCCTTGGTCTGTACTTGTATGCTAGATCCCAGGAAGTTCTTAGTGTGTCCAGAGCAGGCCTCTATGAATTTCAAAAAATGGTAAAGGAACTATCTAGCAAATGAATAAAGGACCATCTGGTTAAAGCAATGCATCCCCTAGATAGAAGATTCCCAAGTCCCTCTGCGAGGGGTGAGATAAACAGTTGTCTGATGTAACCCAGGGATGTGTATCTGGGAAGACTAGTTGAGTTGGAAGAATGGAGTCCACTTTTCTCTGTCTTCTACTCTCATATCAATTACATGTCTATTTCTAACTGTTTCCCTTCCTGTTGGATATGATCGATTCAACTGTGGTGACTCAAATGATGATTTATTGTGATTCCATTGAGAAACTCCATAATGAAAGACTTAAAAGAAATCAATGTATATGTGTGTATGTGGATATGTGTAAGTTCATTAAGAGAAACTTTATTCATTCTGTTTAAAGTGAATTTTATGTTCTGAGACCTCTATTTTATGGAGCATTCCCTTCCATACAAAACAGCAACATAGCTACTGGTCCTTCAGTAAAGATTTACAAACAATTTGGTCAACTGTCTCCAGAGATACAAGAGATACATAGCTTCCTAAAAGATTAACATTTGTAGTCAGACTTCTATGTGCCAAGGGCTATGAATATTGGTCTTTGGACTCTAGGGACTTATAAATAAATTGACAGGGCAAAAATGTAATACGCTTTGGGGAAAATGTGTGGAATCATGTGACTCAGATCAAATGCTACAGGAGAATGGTGTGAAGAGTGCTCTGGTAAGTGCCACCCAAGAGAAGCAACCAGTTCCTTGACATAATTTCTGGATGTGACTCCTGCCCCTTCCAGGTCCCTTCAACCTTGGGCATGGCTTAGCTCACCCCTGTACACTTCAATCTCTGTATCTATAGGTATCATTCATCTAGACTCCTGACTTTTTTTTTTTTTTTTTGGTTTTTCGAGGTAGGGTCTCACTCTAGTCCAGGCTGACCTGGAATTCATTCTGTAGTCTCAGGGTGGCCTTGAACTCACGGCAATCCTCCTACCTCTGCTTCCCGAGTGCTGGGATTAAAGGCATGCGCCACCAAGCCCTGCTTGGACTCCTGACTTTTCAGTTCTGTACTCCCTATATTTTTCTGCCATTCAGTGTTGGCATCAGATGAAGACAATATGAATATATGAATATTTAATTTGCCATAATTATGACCAGTTACCACAGTAAGATGCATACATAATCTCTTCCATACAAGTTGTATAAGTTGTTCAGGCTCAGCCCAAACTCCGAGATGCCAAGTTCATGTCATCTTTTATTTAAACTCCTTCTTAACCCTTCTCTCAGCATTCCCCAATGGTTGAACAAGCATTATTTTATAGATTACTATTTATTTTTCACTAAAAAATTATGAAATGATAGCTATGATGAAAAGCCCACCGTGTATACACTGGGAAAGTGTTTCCTAGGAGGAATAGAAAGAAATCAGTGTAAAGCTCTAAAGCAGAATCAGTGGGTCATGTTCAGGGGAGATGTCTGGAACATAGCAAGGGGACAGTAATGAGGTCGGACAGGTAGGCAGCAAGCAGCTCCTATAGGCCAGTTGGGGAATAGGGATTTCTTCTCAGAGCAGTGCACAGCTTTGAGGCAATGGGTAGACTTGAAACACTAGAAGCTAAACAGAAGCTAGCAGTCACATACAGGAAAAGATCCCTCAGTAGGTGACTCTATCGTAGAGTACCCTAAAATGAAGACCTAAGATGGTGAAGTGGGTGATTGACTTCTTCCCTGCCTAAGAGAATTTTCCCTCTGGCAGGCTGTCTGGGACCTTCCCAGTCCTGGATGCATTATGACCAGCCAGCATCCTCATCTTTGTTTAAGCTGACCAATCGTGGACTCTCGACTGGTGTTCTTTCCTCATTCAATTAAAACAAAAAGAGAATGTCTTGCTAGGGAGGCGAATCTTCCAACTCCGTAGGTCCCTCCTCCATAAGTTCTCTTTGATTTCTCTACTACTTATTTTAAAATAAGCACTTTTCTGCCCTTTAATTCTTTAATCTGCAGAGAAAATGAAAACAACGCTTAAAGGGTATCAGATTCAGGGTCTGAGGCTTAATCTCACTCCTGGATCTTATGAGAGAACAATACTGAACATATGTGCACAGGTCAATAGCCATTTCTATATCCTAAGTGGAGATAAAGATGCTTACTTAGCCAAGGCTCCAGCAATGGTCTTGAAACAGAATGGAAAGGCTCAAGATAAAATTAAATATAAATTTTAGACAAGAAGGGCACATTTAAGAAGTAGAAAGGACAGTGTGGCTGGAGAAGGAGAAAGAGGAAGAATGGTGAGAAAGTGAGGGAAAGTATGTAGGAATCATATCAAAGAGGCCAAGTTGGGAAGTTTTCGGTCAATTTTAACTTGTCAGCTTGGATGTTGTGGACATGGGGGAAGATGAACCAATGATGATTTATTGACAAGCTTCCGGTCACAGCCTGTTGACAGCTGGTGGATTCCTTTAAAGAAATGAATAGATGCCGGGAGGTAAAATCCAGAATTATGATTTAGATATTATCACATAATAATAGTTTCTATCTTATTGGGGATAATTATTGACTAAATGTACATAAAAATACTTTCCCAGCTAGTTTTGTACATAGTGAGAAAAAATTGCCATTACTTTTATTACCATTTATTACACATTAGACTCTATTAACGCAAAAGCTTGCCAAAAAGGCACTCTTGTCCCACAACCTCACTGCTCGTCACTTGTGGACACCAACAATACAAGGTGTATTTTTTTAACATATGTCAATTATTTTGTGAATAAAAAAGAAATGGAGCAGAGGTCCATGAAATTTACAAAGCCCTTCTGCATCAGATTTTTTTTTTGTTCTGTGATGATTGAAGGTTTTTCACCAACAGATTACATTACTTCCATCATTAGTTAAGCCCATCTTAGTGAAAATTCTATGGGTGAAAATATTTGAGAAAGGCAGGTCAATGAGCTGTGCAGCAACCTTTATATAATACACAATCAGAGTACCTACATGAAGGGAATTAAAAGGCGGCAGAAGCAAGTGAGGGATTTACCACCACCCCCACCATCATCTCTAGATCATAAGCAGTGACCCTCTTGACATATCGATAGCTGAGAAACGAGCAGCAACAGAGAAACTAATTGCCACACATAACATATAACTTTCACTTGCCCTCAGGATATAAAATGCATCAGGACACTTTCTGAGAGCGAGTTGGCTGGGGAGAAGCAATTATTTAGATCCACATTCTTTAGCCACATTCTCAAAGCAGAAAGCAAAATGAATAAGGAATAAATGGGAATCACTTCCAGACACTGTGCCTCTAAAAATCAAAGCAGAGAAGGACAAATATCTGTCTTGAGTTTGATACTGGACAGTGGTAGACAGGTTTCAATGTAGTTGGCCACTGCTGTGAAGAAAGTAGATGCTGAGGAAATGTGGCCTCCCTTCTCTAAAGGCAATGGTTTCTCAAAATACAGGCGTCATGCCAGACCTCTCAGACATGCTCCAGGATGGGGACCAGACTGTCACATGAATTTTCTAGGAATTTTTCCAGTACATCTGAAATCTCAGGTCTTCATGTGGTCTATGCAGGCTGATCATTTATCTGCCCTGCAAGAAGCTAGGTTTATTATTTGTAATTGCCATGATTTCTCTGAATTTTGTCAAGCCACTATGAAGACTGAGAGTCATTGACAATGCTACGAGACGGTCTGATCTTGAAAGGGCATTTTGTTCTAAAGGAAGCCCAAGTGAGGAAGGCACATTTTAGAACATTTATTTCTTAATGCAGATATGCCGTGTTACTAAAATAACCTGTGTGACATGTGAAATAACATTTCCGCTGGTAATTCCATATTTTCTCCCAATGGCAGAAAAAATGATCCTGTGAGAGGCACATAATTGTCAGCCCATGAAACAATGCTTTTCACAATGTTTTATCCAAGACCTCTGGAACACAAAGGTTCCGCTTCCTGAGGGTCCTGAGCTTTCCCATTTCAGATGATAATGAATATTCCAAGTAGAGGATTCCACAAGAGAACTTCCAAGTTTCAAAGCGCAACTACATCAGCACTTAACACAGGGTAGCAGAGTGACCATCAGCCAAAGAAAATAATGCTGAGAACAGCTTCAGGCTTCTACCCACCCAGAGCTCTGTATACAAGCCTGCACATCATGGCAAAAGGACAGGAAGGTGGCAGGGATGATGTGCATATGTAATATACATGTAATATACATGATGGAATATATATATATATATATATATATATATATATATATATATATATATATATATATATATGAGAACAAAGTCAAAGCTATAAGGTTGAGTGCATCAAGACAAATATCAAAGAAGCAAAGAAATGACATTAAGAACTCATTGCTCTGTCTTTATTCAATCAGAGAAAATCTATTGTTATTAAAGTCTTAACCTGGGCCAAGCCTTTTTCCCAGAGAGTTAACCTTGCCAAAACTTTAAATTACAATCACACCAGCAGAGCAAAATACAACCTCGAGAGTAGGCTGCTTCTGTGTTGTTGGGTTGAGGAGCATTCTGTATGCTTTGCTGTACTGAACTGGAGGTTTATCTGAGTCCATATATAGTCTCATGCTCAAATTGTCACTTTTAAGAAAGACAAGAGAGGGCTGGAGAGATGGCTCAGCGGTTAAGGCACTTGCCTCCAGTGCCTAAGGCCCGGGGTTCAATTCCCCATGTCCCACATAAGCCAGACCCACAAGGTGTTGGCCCTGGTTCTCTCTCTCTCTCTCTGCTTGAAAAAATGAATAAATAAAATATTAAATATATATATATATATTTAAAAAAAAGAAAGACAAGAGAGACTCAGATGGCCCCTCGCCTCCAAATTCCTGTGAGGATCTTCTCCCCATGTTTTGTGAGGATGATTCTGCTTTATTCTAAAAACCTCCTTTGTAGCAGGACAGGTTCTATGACAGCAGGTGGTACCAGGAACCTAATAAAAGAGAGGCAAAAATAGCCAGGACTCTTTCAGGGAGCTTTCTCTGGCCAATTACAGTCACTGATCAGCCTTTGATTCACTCAGAACCCATGTGTACAGGAGGAAAGCACACAATGCCAGAATCTCACAGCCTTTTAAAAATATATTTATTGATTTGCAAGCAGAGAGAAATAGAGGGAAGAGAGTCAGAAAGAAAGAATGGGCACATCAGAGCCTCCAGCCACTGAAAACAAACTCTAGATATAAGTGATACTTTTTGCTTCTGGCTTTACATGGGTACTAGGGAACTGAACCCAGATCACTAGGCTTTGCAGACAAGTGTCTTAACCGCTGAGCCATCTCTCCAGTCCCCAAGTGCTTTTTAAAAGACATTCTAGGTGCTGACCAGGGACAGGGAAGAGGGAAATAGGGGAAGTGGAGACATCAACACATTATTCCCTTATTAAGTGTATCTAATTATGGATAATAAAATAATAAAAAAGAAAGAAGTGATCAACAAATTAATAAAGTTTCATGGCCAAGTGGAACATTAAGCTTAAGTAAAAAAAAAAAAAAAGACGTTCTAGTTCACAGATCAGTCGCAGGATCGATTAAAGGCCAAAAAAGTGTGCATTTTGATGAGAATTTATATCCTGTTGGGTTCCATACATTATTAACCCAAGAGAATCACTCAGAAAATTAGGATGGAGAACATTCCTGCCCATGTTGTGGTTATCTTCTCATTGCTGGCACAAAGCTCTCAACCAAAAGTAGCACATGGGAGGAAAGTATTTTTAATTTGGCTTACAGCCTTAATGGGCAGCTTCATGATGGCAGGGAAAATGCTGGCATGAGTAGAGGCTGGACATCACCTCTGCAGCATCAGGTAGAAACAGCACCAGGAGACTGAGCCTAACACTAGCAAAGGGAAGCTGGCTCTGACACCCCTGAGCCCATGCTCCACAACAGCACACCTCCCCCAGCAAGGCTCCACCTCGCAAATTATCATAAGCTGGGAAGGAAGCATTCAAAGCACATGAGTTTCTCGAGGACACCTCATTCACACCACACCCTGCAATCCTGCATGAGCTTCAAAGAGAGGGGAGAGGAAACTGCTCTATTCTCTTATAACCCAAGTCGTGCGTCTCTCTGCCATATGTTTGCTCCGTCTTTTTTATTCACAGCAATGATCCTGTCAGATGCACTCACTTAGCAGAAGGACAAGCACATTGGAGCTGTCACCTTCAGCTCTGGACCGAGCGGGTCTCTAATAGAATCCCCGAGTCCACCACCCATCTGCCCCTGGGAAAGTGACCTGCGTTGTTTTCTTAAAGTACAAAAAAGGAGTTCCAGGATGTGCCCTCAGCTTTCATTGCATGTGCTCACCACTTTCTATGTTAGAAACACATTGTGCATGAAGTCCTGCTGTGAGACAGGGAGGGTGACCTCTGTTGGCTCCAGCTGAATGATCCCTTTGTCAAGTCCCTTGTTAAGGCTTTTGTACTAAACCATACATTCTTGAGTAACCGGTTTAAGGAAAGAATGCGTATCCTGAATAAGATCTGGCACGTTTGTTTTGGGTGTTATAAGCGAACCTGAATAGCCTTGTGTGTGAACAGGGCACTTTATAACCTGCTCACCTTCCTCCGTTAAACAGAGCGAACTGCTGGGCATCAGTTACCTGATAGCAACAGGCCTTCTGTTTTGCACAAGTGGAGAATCTTGATGAAACTGATATTTGAGGTGCTGAATTTAAATGACTGAATTAGGTGTAACTTTCAAAAGTAAATGTTCAGGTGTATTTGGCTTTGTGGCTGCCTACTGGGTTGCTAGAAGTTAGGGTTAAAGCAGGGTCATAGTTGCAGACCAACGGGGGGCAGATGGGAGCCAGCTGTCCAGTGAGAGAGTCAGCTTGCTTGCCAGGTGCAGTGGTGACGGGAGGCAAACAGCCCTGACAAAAATAGAGACTGTATTTCTAGGCATGTATCGAGCCCAGATCGTCAGGGCGAATGTGAAAATCTATCAGGAGAATATCTGGACTCTCCTAAGAAGCCTGAGCAGATCTGGAACATATACCATCTGTCCTACTTGAGTCTCTCTTGCTGGGACAAAGGAGAGTGGGGACAGGTTGAGCTAGAAAGGGATTCTGTCAAAGATGTCTAAAATGGTGTCATCAGACATTACCACAGAACAAGACAGGCTATCCAGAGTCAGTGAGGATTGTGCTCTGGGGATTTTTATTCAGTGTGTGTGAGTGTGTGTGCACACTTAACATGAAAGGGGGAGCACTTATATAAGTGGGCACACTTATATGAAATGGGGTTCACATGTGTGCACATGTATGGAGAGGCCAGAGGACAACCCTGAGTGTCAGTCCTCAGGAATGCCAGCCACATTTATCTGAGGCAGAGTCTCCCATTGGGCTGGATTTGCCAAGTAGGCCAGCACCTGGCTGGACAGCAAGCACCAGGACCACCTCTTCAACCTTCCCAGTACTGAGACTGCAGGCATAGTTCACAACATCCAATGATCTTTTAAAGGCATGTACCACCATACCTGTCTAAGGCTACCAGTTATTTATTTATTTGAGAGAGAATGAAAGAGAAAGAGGCAGGTAGAGAGAATGGGTGTGCCAGACCTCCAGCCACTGCAAATGAACTCCAGACTACCTTGTGCATCTGGCTTGATGTGGGTACTGGGGAATCGAACTCAGGTCCTTCTGCTCTGCAGGCAAATGCCTTTAACCACTAAGCCATCTCTCCAGCCCACATCCAACATTTTAAAACATATTCAGGGGATCAAACTCACGTCCTTATACTTGCAAGGCAAGCACTTTACTCCTCAGCCCTTGGGAACATTTCTCTATATATCTATCATTTATCTGTCTGTCTATATGCATATACATATCATGTGTATATACATATACAAATATAAGTATAAATATAAATAAATTTCTGTCTCAGCCTGGAACTGTTCTGTAAATAAGGCCAGTGATGTTTTGAATAAGCAAAGGTCTCCATAGGCTTAGGGGTTGAGCACTTGGTCTCCTACTTGTGATACTATTTTAGAAAGTTGTTGATCCTTTAGGAAGTGGAGCCTCACTGAAAGAAGTTGAATAGCTTGACTCTACTTCTTCTCTGCTCTCTGCTTCCTGACTGTGGATACATGACCAGTCACCTCACACTACTGCTGCATGCTTTCTCCGATGTGATGAACTACATCACTTAAATCAGAAGCCAAGGGCTGGAGAGATGGCTCAGCGATTAAGGCACTTGCCTCCAGTGCCTAAGGCCCTGGTTCAATTCCCCAGGACTCACATAAGCCAGACCCACAAGGTTGTGGCTCTGGTGTGCTCTCTCTCTCTCTCTCTCTCTCTCTCTCTCTCTCTCTCTCTCTCTCTCTCTCTCTCTCACACACACACACACACACACACACACACACTCTCTCTCTCTCTCTCTCTTTCTCTGCTTGAAAAATGAATAAATAAAATATTTTTTAAAAAACAGAAGCCAAAATAAACCCTTCCTTCCTTAAATTGCTTCTTGTCAGATATTTATTTGTACTGATGAGAAAAAATAGTTACTGAAAACAGGGAGATTTCTACTGTGATTCATTTGTTGATAACCACTGGGCATTCATGTGCACAAAGTAGAGGGCACACAGCCAAGTTTGGGCATATTGTGATGAGGTCTGGAATGTGTGCAAAGATATTTCAGGCTGGGTTAAGTTATTAGTAGAAGGTAAGATCTTTTCTACTAAACCAGGACACATCGCTAGTTACTGAGCAGTTTGCTTTGCTTATCATTATAGCTCAAAAGATAGAAAAAGATATTGCATAAATTGTGCCAATACCTAACTTTTGAAATACTTTTGTCTTAACTCTTCCAGAGCCTTTTATTTGACTTCTTCATTTTTCCATAACAACTTCCTTGGGAGCAAGGAAGATTGGTACTATACAACTTTCAGTAGAAGAAAATCACACAGTGATGTATTAAAGGGCTTGCTTTAGGAATATGTGAAGGTAGTTTGTGTATCAGAGAGATTCTAGTAAGAATTTTGAATAATGTAAAGGTTTAATAAATGCCATTATTGCAATGTCATCACTGATGGACAACATAAATCACTTGAGACAGTGCAAGAGGCTGAGGCTGTCAAATATAGCTGTTCTGACCCCCATAGGCCTAAAAGGGGCAAAGGGAATAGCAGATATCCAAAGGGTCTCCAATAGAATGGTGGGTGCAGTCAGTCCAGAGATTCAGCAAGCCTAAAGGAACCCAGAGGTATAAAAGGTAGAAGAGAATCTGTCATGGTTTGATCCAGGTGTCCCCACAAACAAATGAATGTGTTCTGATTAATGGATCCTCAGCTGATGGCAGTTTAGGTTTTCCAACCTCCCTGGAGTTGTGTTGTTGGGGGTGGGTCTATGGGGGTTATGGCACACCTTCCTGCTGCTCTTTGTGGTGCTGTGGAGGAGGTGATGTCCACCCCTCTGCTCGTGTCATCATTTTCCCTGCCATGATGGAGTCTCCCCTTGAGTCCGTAAGCCTAATGAACCCATTCCTCCACAAGCTGCTTTTGTTTGGGTTCTTTCTACGCAGCAACAGAGAAGGTTGACTACAAACAGAACACAAAGGAATAAATAGCCAACTTGACTTTCCTCCACATTGTC
>PVHP010019778.1:0-25270 GCA_004024765.1 Zapus hudsonius
TTTTAATGTAATAAAATGAATATAGGCAGCATGATCTTTATGGGCTGGTTCCTGGACTGGGGAATACTGGAACATGGAGAAAGCTGAGCACAGGCATCCATCTCTCTCTGCCTCCTGGCTGTGAACACAGTGTAACCAGCTCTACCTCACAGACTATGCCTTCAAATTGTGAGCCAGCATAAACCTTTTCTTCCCAAAGTCACTACTATCAGGCATTTTGTTGCAACAATAAAAGAAGTAACTAATGAGAAAACTGGGCCAAGAGTTGTCTGAACAGCATTAGTGGTTTAGTGTGAAAGTACCACTGGGAACTCACTCAGTGTGAATAGTAGAGACGGTGGTGAGGAAGCACACCATTGTGCCTCCTTTGGACAAGGCACACAGATACAGCACATGTCTGTGTGTACACACACACACACACACACACACACACACACACATTTAATCTTCACAACAATTTCCCATTTTGCAGATAAAGAAAATAACACCCAGAGAGACATTGAACTTGATTGAGGTCACAAAGCCAGAAAGTCCAGCTCAGATAGGATGCCAGGTCAGCTCATTTTCACAATCCCCAAAACTACATTATACGTTGGCTCTGTTCCATCTAACCGAACTCAACCTTTCAAACCCAGCCTCTGCTTCCCCCAAACATGGAAACTCCCTAAGTGTCCAGAAGCTAGACACTTAGGGGTGGTTAGGTAACACGTGTATCAGGCCTAGAAACGCTTGTGAGAAAATACAAATGTTAACAGCTTATCTCTAGGAGGTAGGATTATATTCCTAGTGGCTCTCTTTTGTCCCAGCAATGGGAAGGGAGGGAGAGAGAGAGAGGGAAGGAGAAAAGGAGAGAAGGAGGAAGGGAGGAAGGAAGGAAAAAAAGGAAGGAGGAAGAAAGAAGAGAAAATAATGGGAAGGAAAGGAAGGATAGGGGAAGGGGAAGAAAGAGGAGAAAAGGAAAAGGGCAGGTTGGTCGTAGACCTCTCTGTACACCTGTGTATGCAAGCCAAGGCACATGCTACGCTATATGCTTTCTCATTAACGCATATGTAAGCACAGTAAAAAAAAAAAACCCAAAAATAAAAAACCCAGCGGACTTCCCTCAAAAGATTCCTGGAAGCCCATAATAGTTGGCCATCTCCTTTCCAGATGTGTCGGCTGCATCATGGACAGCAAGAAAGGAATCTCTGGGAAGAGGCTGGGTGTGAGGGGAACACAGGGAAGCCTGGAGGAGCCGGGAAGGCACTCCCCCAGACTGCTGCTTTCTTATGGGTACCTGGTTCCATTCCTGAGGGGAGACATCCTGTCCAGGAGGAGACATTCCACCAAGACAAAGCCAGGAGCTGTGTCTCCACACTTCTGAACTGCGGTGGTAGGTACAGGCTGAAAAGATCCAGAAGCTAGACCCAGGCCAGAAAATGTGATTATGGTGGGACCTGACCTGTACTGTCTGTCACAGCTGGGTGACAGAGAGGTGCCTGTAGGTAGGTGTGAGGTGCAAAGGCATCTGTGTGTGTCCATTTGGGGCCTTTCTCCCAGAGGGAAACCCCCAGGAAACTAACGGGAGATAAAGACCAGTACTTTTAGGAAAACATCTGGAATGGGAACATATCCGTCTTGCTAGATTTCAAAAGAGTTGTCTCTCTCCACATATGTGCCCAGATGAGGTCTAAGATTTTGGAATATCCTTTGTTTTAGAAACTGACGAATTCTCAGTGTGGCACCAAGGTTGTAACAGTGAATGAGACCCCCCTCTCAGTCACCACCCTGGCTGTGCAAGCTTCACTTTCCAGAAGGATTTAACAAGGTCATTCAGATCATCACAGCATGCAGGTTAAGGTCACAGGTGCTCGATGTCCTCTCTCATATCATGTCCTGTAAATTACATGCAGGTCCCCTTCCTCACAGTGGCAAGGGATGTGGAAGAGCTTATGTCTGCTGGAATGGTAACTCTAATATGTATTCACTCCTTCCCTGCCTTGAACCCTCAGTGACTGTGCATCTGACTCTAGGAGACAGTGAGCCTTGGCCATACACACTTAGAGTCTAGGGGGGCTGAGGGCTGACCTGGCAGGGCTCCAGCTGATAGGAAAGCACCAGGAGGGCCATGAGGTACCAGGAGAACTTCATGGCAAAGGTGTTACTAGAATGTTCAGGGCCCAGCAGTCTGTTCTCCCGTCCATCTCACCCACCAATGTGCAATTACACACCTGTGTGCATATCTGAAGAACACCTGTCACTCCCATGAGTCCAAGAGCTGCAAAAGGCCTGAAGCCTTGCCCACCACAGTCTGTCAGCATCTGACTCACAATGAGTGCTTAATCCGTATTTACTGAATGAATGAACGGGGTGGCAACGCAGCTCCCTGAGCTGTCTTCCCTTCCAGCAGAGTCTCACAGCCAAGTAAACAGCTCTATTTTTTTTTTAACAGCTCTATTTTTTTTTTTATACCGGGGTGCCAGCATTAATTCCTGTTAGGTCTGGGCTTGGAGAAGGGAAGCTAGAATGGGGAAGGATGAGGAACTGAGGCAGCCATGGAGGCAGAGAGAGGTGATGTGCACTGGTTCAGATCATGGGAGCTCAGAAAATGTGACTATCATTTAGACCTTTTTAGTGGTCATGATGAAGCCCTGCCCAGACCTGGAAATGTGTGGATCACAGCATCGGAAATGGCCAAGGCTATCGGTCACTGTGTGGCAGAAGAGCCACCAAAACCCCTTGGATAGCTGTCTTTTTCTAAACCAACAATCTAATGTTGGCAGTAAATCTGTATAGAGAATCTATTAAAAGAAATTGTAGTAAATTGGAGATGCTTTAACTGTCTGGTGCTCAACTGACAGCAGCCCCCCAGCACTTCCACTGTGCCTTCCTTCTGCACCACCTTCTCTTTGATTCAGCTCGCTGGATAATTATTGTGCTCCGACTCTGTGCAAGGTGATGCGTTGGAAGCCTTGTTCCAGTTCCATCCTCCAAGCACAGGGCACCATTTAACTCACAGACAAAAATAAACACGCACAGCAGAGGCCCAGAGTGGCGAAGGCTACAGGAAACCACAAAGACCACTTCAAAGAAGATAACATTGACCCCGTGTGAGTGTGTCTGGACCAGCTGGTATGACACATCATGCATTCATTTAAATATATGTTTACCAGCATTGTTGAGCAATGTTCCTGGGCCAATCTTGAGGGTTAACTGGATTTAAAATCACCATGGCAACATGTCTCTAGGTAAGTCTATGAGGGTGAGGGGAGAAGACACCCTAATGTAGGTGACAGTATCTCATTGATGGGGGTCCTAGACTGAATCAAAGGATCAAGTGAACTGCATACCTGCATTCCTCTCTCTCTCTCTCTCTCTCTCTTTCTCTCTCTCTCTCTCTCTCTGCTTCCTGACTGTGGACACGATGTGACCAGCTGCCTCACACCCCTGCCACCTGCCATGCTTCCCCTGCCCTGATGGACTGTACCTTAAACGATGTGGCACATAAACCCTTCTTTCCTTACGTAGCTTTTGTCGTGTACTTTGTCACAGTGATGAGGAAAGTAACAAATACAGCCATTATTCTGGGTCCTGGGGTGAAGAGGAAGGAGGAAAAACAGCTCAAGAGTATGACAGAGTTCCTTATGGTGGGTCCAAGAAGCTGCATGTAGCTCACTCAGAAGTGGATTCAGAGAGGGACTCTCAAAGAAGTGGCTTCTTAAAACAGAATCAGGAGCTCACCAAGCAAACAGGGAGTAAAAGGGATGAAGACACGCAGACAGAACACATCTGTAAGAGGACTGGCAGGAAGGAGTCTTCCTGTAGGGTGTTGTCATAGAGTGATGCCAAGATCACACAGCCAGACACACAGCACATGGGTTGAATCCAGGAAGCAATGTCATACTGCTGGATAAGAAAAGCATAGCTTTGCAAATCTGTAGGAGATCCAGCCAAGCAGAAGTCTTTGTAGGTTACGTATTACCATAATAAGTGTTGCAGTTATCTTCTCTTTGCTGGGACAGAACATCCAGCCAGAAGCAGCTTATGGGAGGAAGGGTTTATTTCAGCTCACAGTTTCAAGGGAAAGCTTCATCACGTCAGAGAAAGCACCAGCAGACCTGATGACAGCAGGGTGTCACATCTTGTCACATTAGCTGAGAGGAAGCAGCAATAGTGAGCTAGCTAGCACCGAAGGGGACTAGACTCTGAAACACAAGGCCTGCTCCTACCAACACACCTCCTCCAGCAAAGCTCTACCTCCCAAAGGCTCCACCAGCTGGGGATCAAGAATGAGGATCAATTACAAACACATGAGGCTACAGGGGACATTTTACATTCAGAGCTCCACAGGAAAGTAATCCGAGTTGGACTAGGCTCTAGAGAAAGGTAGACCTTGAATTAACTCCAGCTCTATCTCTTACTTAGCTTTCTTCCCTCCGACATGAGAATCATCACATTTAACTCACAGGCGGGAATGAGGCTGCAATGCCTTAGCACTCATAAAACACACAGCTGCTTGTTTGCCCTCTCACCATCTTTTCTTGGTGTGCACCAAGTAATGGGTGACCATGGGGAGAAACCGGGGGGGGGGGGCTGCCAGAGATGACCTAATTAAGTCTAATAAGAATGTCTTGATGGCTGGAGAAATGGCTTGGTGGTTAAGATACTTGCCTGCAAAACCTAATGACCTGAGTTCAATTCCTCAGTACCCATGGGGAGCCAGATGCACAAAGTGGTGCATGCATCTGAAGTTCATTTGCGGCGGCCAGAGGCTCTGGCATGCCCATTCTCTCTCTCTCTCTCTCTCTCTCTCTCTCTCTCTCTCTCTCTCATTATAAAAAAGGTCTTGATAGCAAGCTGGGCTCAAAAACCAAATCCAAGGGACTTGAAGAAATAAGATAAAATACCCATTCATTCTCTCTCTCTCTCTCTCCCCCTCTTTCTTTGCAAATCAATAAATAAAAATTTAAAGTGCAAGATATATATATTTTTAAAGGATCCTTGGGGCTGGGGATAAAGTGCTTGTCATGCAGACGTGCGTACCCGAGTGCAGATGCCCAGTGCCCTGAGAAGCATCCCAGCTACAATAAGAGCAGATAGAGACAGAAGAATTGTTCCAGAAGCTTGGAGGCTAATTAGCCTAGCAAATGCAGCAAGGAATAATGAAAGGAGGTGGAAGGCCAGGACTGACAGAGGAAGAACTCTACAAGCACGGCCACGGCACATGTACCCACACTCACCCACATGAATGCATGCGCGCACACAAAAGAGATAAAAATGAATTGTTATGCTTAAGAGCAATCTTTGAAAAATTTATTGTCTATTAGCTATTTATTGTGTACTTGGGATATACTTCAAACTCATTTTCAGTGGAGATGGAAGGCCAGAGGGGAAGTCTAGATGGAATGAGACCTTCCTCGAATCCATCTCTGATGAACTCTTGACACTACACCATTCCTCGACCTTTGTGTATATTAGAGACTTTCCGCGGTCACTGATTCCTGTTTGTTTTTGTAATTTTCATAGTTTTAAAAACGCTCTGGCTTTTGGGGACAAAGTAATCCAGGTTTGGCCTCAAAGTCTCTTGTCATCGCCCTGACTCAGCAGCCTGAATGCTGGGTTTACAGGTGCACAGCGACACAGCTGACTTGACTTCGGATATATGTGTAAGCACATGAAGGTCAGAGGAGGGCATTCCGTGTCCTTCCTCATCACTCATCGTATTTCCTTGAGAAAGACTCTCTGAATGAGGAGCTGTAGTTTTCACAGACTCCAGAATTCTCGAGTCTCTGATTCTCACAAGACTGGGGCGATATCCAGCTGTTTACGGGGGTCCTGGGGAACCGAAATCAGGAGGGCTCAGGTCCTCTCAGGCACTCATGCTGACAGCAAGCACACTTACCACTGAGCTATCTCCCCAGCCCTATTTATTGTTGTTTGAAAAATATTTTTATTTATTTCCGAGAGAAACAGAGAGAGAGAGAGAGAGAGAGAGAGAGAGAGAGAGAGAGAGAGAGAGAGAGAGAGAGAGAATGAGAATGAATATGGGTGCACCAGGGCCTCTTGCCACTGCAAACCAACTCCAGACACACACACCACTTTGTGCATCTATCTGGCTTTATGTGGGTACTGGGGAATTGAACCCAGGTTGTCAGGCTTTGCAAGCAAGCACCTTTAAAATCACTGAGCTATCTCTCCAGCCCGATTTGTATTTTTTAAATAGCACTTTGGAATAGGATTCTGGGCAGAAGGAGAATTTACCACAGGCTTGTATAAAATTAGGAGGCATATGAGGGCAGGATGTATGTGAGACCATGGATAATGTCAAGCTAAAAAAGAAAACTAAGACAAGTAGCATTAATATTCTTCATGTATAATGACTTTCAAAATTCATAATAAATGACTACCAATGTTCCTAGGGAAAATTAACAACATACATTAAGTGCTATTTTTATATAGGAAATATTACAAAGAACTGGGTAAATACAGGGGAAATTGTTACCTGAACTGTTCTATACAGAAACATGGGCAAAACAGCATTTCTCTCTCAGAAGCAACATGACCTTTCTTCCCCTCCTGTCTGCCCCATGGCCACCCGAACCCCAAAGTGACACCAATCCTACTTACTTTTAATCTCTGGGTTCCCCCAGCCTCCTGCCATCTCCCCATAAGCTGTCATCCTCTTTGTCTGGGACTTTCAACACAAATGCCTTCCTAGAGGTACAAATGGTGACTTGGGGGCTTATAAGTTCACCCATGGGGGTTATTAATCTGTCTAAGAAGCACAGAAACCCCTGGAGGAGCCAAGGCTCCCCTACATACCTTCAAGGATCAGGGGAGATTCACCAGGCTTACCTTTCACTAACTGTGGTCTTTTAGGAACCCAGATCAAGGAGCTCAAATGAGGTAACCTGTCGAACTTCCCAGGAGGCATCAGCCCAGCCACACACCCACATGTGAACGTTCAAGCCCCGTTAAAGCCACACATGGAAGCTGAGGGGAAGATCTTGCCAAGACTTTACACACACACATCAATCAACCCCACACCAGATGCTGTCTAAAGTCAGATTCCAAGCCGAGTAGGAGACCTGAACTGTGGCCCTAGTCCTTTTTATACACATCACCAGCAAGAACCTTGATACCCTCTCCGTCCCAGCTGGAGGAGCATGGTGGAGAGGTCTTAGGAGACGCATTTAGCAGGCGACAGCTACAAAGGGCACATGTCCTCTGTACAGCGTTGGAACCCACACTTACAATTACTATCACTTAGGAGCCAAGAACAGCAAACGGTCCAATTAGGGACTGCTTTCCTTGCCAAAGTCCTTTACTCCGTCATTTCTTTACTCATCTTTATCTCCTCTCCCCTAAACACCTGTCACGAAACACACCTAGGTGCACCCCCCCACACACACACTATCTTAAACACAGCCAGGCTAACCTAAATCAGATAGGTATAAAATAAAACACCTTTAGGAGCAAGAGGCAGGAGTCCCCATCTCAGAAACCAAACCCCAGAGATGAGCCAGGACCCTAGGGGATCCCAACACAGACACAACCCCCTCCCTGGCATGTTCATCTCTGTCCAGGCTCAGACCTACCTTTAGAGCAAAATGCCCCACAGCCCATGGCCTATGACTGTGCCCACAATCATGGTCTCTTCTGCTCACAGCTGCCCTCTCCCTGTGGGCTCCCACAGCCCTCTGCTTTGGGGGCTCTTCAGAGATCTGGAGGTCTGCAAAGCAATAGCATCTTTTCACCAGTTTCCCAAGGAGACTGCTGACTGTTTGGTACGACTGAGCGCCGAGCATCAGTTGAGAACAAAATATAATTTAATATGATGCCACTTGAGACTCGTAGATCTGCCCAAAGCAAGCAGCGTTGTGCCTCTTGGCAACCGAGATCCGACTGCCTGCTTGTTTCTGCTCTGATAGGATACACCTCAAGTGACTGGGCAGAGCGACAAAGGTAGGGGCTTGTTGGCCACTTTCCAAGGGGAAGGGCTGGGGCCACTGCAAAAGAAGCCTCACCTATAGAGCTTTGAGATGACTTAGCCCATGACAGGCTGGAAGTCATAAGACTTAGATATGGGTACAGATGGCAGCCCATGGTCATGTATTGACATTGCATACTTTAACCACAGTTATGAGGGCTATATAGTGCCCACAAAGCTTTCTCTCCATTGATATGGGGGAGCCTGTCCCACCAGGAGAGAAAACCCAAGCTTAATGATAGACAGCCAAGGTGTGAGAGCACCCACAGACAGGTCTGTAAGCTCAGCAGGCTCCAGGCTTAAGGAGTTAAGGGAAAGAAGGAAACTCTTGTTGAATTTGAGTGTTTGTCACTGTGGCCTTTGAAGTTTGCTGGCTGGATGGGTTGATGCAAAAAACTTTGCCTGGGGAGGCAGCCTGGGACTGTGTATTTCCATGGTGTCCACCTACAGATGAAAAGGGAAGACTGACACCTGGGTTGGACTAAATGAATTATACAGATGTGGGGACCAGTTCACCTGTGCTCTGATGGGACATCCCTGTGGGAATTCGGGACTGCTTCTTGAGATGTTGCACCATGGGAATAGAGCAGTGATCCTACCACTGAGGTCTGGTCTCTAGGAGCCTATACCAAAGTCCCCCTGACTTATGGATAGCGAAAGGCCCAGCAAGGGGATGAAAATGGTCTTGCTGAGTCAGATCATGTCCTGCCAGAATTCAGCAGAAAATTTTCATTTCTTGTTGCATTTGATCCTGAAGGTCAAGGTGTGGACTGTTTAGGGGGCAGCAGGTGCATCTTCCAAGGGTGGGGTCAGGGGAACTCACACACAGATCCCCCTTTCATCCTCTGGAAGCTTGATAGCTGCAGATGATGGGTGGATACAGGATCTTGTTTTGCCAGGCTGGGGTGGGGAAGGACAGGGGTGGCATGGGGGGGGGAGAAGGAAACTCTCCTTTTGGAAAAAGATAAAACTCCAAGTTCCGGGCTGGAGAGATGGCTCAGCGGTTAAGGCACTGGCCTCCAGTGTCTAAGGCTCTAGGTTCAGTTCCCCAGTACCCACATAAGCCAGACCCACAAGGTGGTGGCCCTGGTGTGCTCTCTCTCTCTCTATATCTATCTTTTTCTCTCTCTGTATCTCTCTGCTTGAAAATGAATAAACAAAATAGTAAAGAAAAAACTCCAAGTTCCCACAGGCCTCCTAGAAACCCTAGAAGAAGAAATCCATGGCTATAACTTCTATGCTTATCCATGGTCATTTGAAAACTGGCACTTTTCAGAACCTCCAAATTCACAATGATCATTTAATAATACTCTTCAAAATAGCCAGTAGCTAAAAGGAATGGCATATGCAAATCCATCTGACATTCTTTAATGAAACTATTGTGTGACTGGCATAAAACTGAGCCGTTTACATACCCCGTTTCTCACCGAATCTACAGGATGGAGAATTTACCACCGTGAATTTATGTCATATCTACTGCTTAATGGATTACAGTATGTAAAAGAGAGAGCTAGAAATAGCAGTGTGGGACTGAGCTAAAAGGTTCTGATTCACAGCAAAGGAAATTTAATTAAAGTATGTAATGTCAATTACTGTCATTCATAATCACATTATCCCTCCCCAGAAATAATACAGATATAAAAGTCTAGAGTTACCTGCATGTTTTTGATGTAACTAGGATAAAATTATCTAGGTTCTGAAAATATCCAGATATCAGACAGGAAAAAAAAAGTATATCTAGCCTCCTGTGTCATCAAATTTCATTAAGTAGGGACACACACATGTACCTCTCCCCTAAGGGCCGTTTGTACAGACCTGAATATGACTGAAAATCTGGGAGTTTCACATGGATTTGGGGTCCTCAAGATCAGATGCCTTGTTCTGATAAGCCTCAGAGGGTGCAGAGCTCAGGGAGCCCCCCCACCAGACTTGGTGGAATCAGATTCTCTCCTGGAGAAGCTCTGAGGTAACGTGGAGAGAAGGAGCTGCAGGCAGACATCCTGGAGGAGATGAACCAAACCATGTTCAGGCTTCAACTGGTCCATCCATGGACACCCACCACCGAGACATTTCCTTCCCTTTTCTCTTAACCCTGGGGTGCATATCGTGGCCAGACGCATGGATGGTGGGGTGAGAGAAGCAAGGGTTACTGTGTGGAGGGGAGACAGACATTAGCTTAAAATGATACAAGTTCGTGGGCCCTAGGGAGTTGGCTGGATAAAGTGCTTGCTGTAGAAAGTGTAAGAACCCACATAAAATGCCTGACAAGTGTGGTGTGCCAATAATCCTAGCACTTGAGAGGTGGGGACAAGAGGTCCCTGCCTGACGCAAGCTGGCTAGCTAGACAAGCCAAAACAGTGAGCTCTGAACTCTAGTGAGAGACCCTGTCTCAAAGAAGGTGGAGAACCTCCAAGGAAAATACTCATCATCAACCTCTGGCCTCCCGCACACATGAAAACATGCATGCACATCACATTCGATGTACATGCTGAAAAATGGTACATGTCCACGAACGTCTACTGAGTCCTAACTTGTGCACACCTGGGATGGGCATTGAAGGATATCTGGTCCTTGAACTTACGGCAAAGATGAAAGAAGTGAACTCGTCCAAAGCCTCTGAGTTAAGAAACATTCGTACAGGACTGGAGAGATGGCTCAGCAGTTAAGGCATTTGCCTGCAAAGCCTAATAACCCAGGTTCAATTCCCCAGTACCCGTGTAAAGCCAGATGCACAAAGTGGTGCATGCATCTGGAGATCATTTGCAGTGACTAGAAGCCCTGGCACACCCGTTCTCTCTCTGTCTCTCTTCTCTTTGTTGTTCTCTGCTTGCAAATAAAGAAAATATTTTTTTAAAAAAATGAAAAATGAGTACAAATTCTGCCACTACTATTATCATTCTTATTCCTAAGAACTGGCTTTATGATTTGTGTGACCTCGGGCAGGCTACCTGACGTCTCATGCTTCAGATTGTGTACATTTTCAGTAAAATAATAAGATAACAAAAATCTCTACTGAAAAAGATAATGTGCAGAAAGGGCTTGGAAAGATGTCTGATGCACAATGGTTGATAATGTGAGCTGCTGGCGGTGATTACTGTTTTCCAAACATCTGTAGAGTAGGTGGTTAACACTTCGAGTCAGTCTACCCCAGAGCCTAACAGGACACTGCAGACCTTGGGACTGGCCAGTTGGCCTCTGTGAGGAGCTGGGGTGCACACAGAAGGATGTTTAATAGCATCTGTGGCCTCTATCTTCTAAGTGCCATTAGTATTTGCCTCATCATGAGAACCGAAAATGTCCCTAGGCACTGCATAATCTCCCCACAGGGAGCACACAAACGGCTCCCACAGAACACTAGGGATTCAGCTGAAGTACTCTCAAGAGGAAAAAGAAATACATTTGGATGGAGTCTGCGGCCCTGAGAACAAGGGGGCTTATGAGTCAGTGAAGGGAGTCACCCACCCTAAGTCAGGGAGAGTTGCTGAGAAGAGGGGTCCTGAAATGATGTTTCCTGACCTCTGAAAATAGATGACCTTTTTGATAAACAAAAAACTCTATAGATCACATGAGATTTTAAAAATGCAAAAACAGAGCTGGAGAGATGGCTCAGCAGTTAAGGTGCTTGCCTGCAAAGTCTAGCAACCCGGGTTCAAGTCCCCAGTGCCCAGGTAGAGCCAGATGCACAAAGTGGCACATGCATCTGCAGTGTGTCTGCAGCAGCTAGAGGCCCTGGCACACCCATTCTCTCTCTCTCTCTGTGTCTATTTCTCTTCTCTCTGCCTCTCTCTGCTTGCAAACAAATAAATATTGGAAATGTCAAAACAAATTGAACATCATAACTAAACCCAAATTATAGAGTGGCCATAATATATGGAATATCATTTTCTGTTACATACAGTTCTCTTCTCATCAAATTCCGGTAAAACTTCTCAGTCGAGCACCAGCTTGCGCTGATGTAGCTAAGCTGGGAAGAGGCGGAAGGAGAAAGGAAGAAAGGAACAGGGAGCCAAGAATGGTCAATCCCCTTCCCCAGAACGTTCACTGATGTCTGTGGCGATCTGCTTCCAAGACAGGCAGGGTACGTCTCCCTGGTCTCAGTTGATGGGTGTCCTCTCCCGATGGACCTATCTGATCCTCAGCTGGAACTGAACTCGGCCTCAGTTTCCAAGGCCGATGGAGATTGTGGTGGGCTTAAAACAGTATTATCATGCGACTCCAATACAATGAACGCATTATTCCAGTAACAGCCACGTGCCCAGCCACTTACTCAGGTTATCATCCCAAAGCTTCAACTTTGATTACCCATGGATGAGCCCAGTCCACTCTGCTGGGCATCCAGAGCCCCCCTGCCCTGTGCCTGGGGCTGAGCCTCCTCCCTTCCCCCAGGAATGTCCTTGCTTTTCTGGACAGCTGAGATCATGCCACCATGGGGTCCTGCCATTCAGTCTCCTAGAGGGCCATCCTGTTCTTTGCTGCTATTGAATTTCAGTATGATGAGAAGACACACTGGACAGACGACATCATTACTAGAAGCACAGGGACCAGCAATCAGTGTACTCCAGCCTTAGAGAAGGAGATCTCTGACGTAGGCCCCAGGCCTTCCTGCCTTCCCTCGGCATAACTGTGTTGCTGTCACAGACCATAGCAAATTCTGGGCTCTGGGTTTTGATGGGTAAAGTGAGAATATAGCCCTGGGCCTGTGACGTAGTCATAGACATCAACATCACACACTGATGGCTCTCAGACTCCTGGAGACAAGGTACTTGGCAGGTGAGGAAAGGGCAGAACCAGTGCTCTCTGAAGTTTTAATTTGTGCCAGATATTCTGGTAACTGTTTAATTTCTAACTCCCAAAAGCCCCAGGTTGGTATCCCCACTGACATGTCCATATGAGGAGATGAAGACGGAAGACCCAGCAAGGCAGTGGGCAGTGATCTAAACAGTGGTCCTCATGCTTCCAAACCTGTGTCCACTCCTAGGCCAGGAGAAGGCTTTGTGATGGATAACTGGAATCTATGTGGTGTGTGTGTGGTATGCATGCGTGTGTGTGTGTGTGTGTACATGGTCATATATATGTGGGCACACATGGGTGTGCACATGCATGTGGAGGCCGGAGGTCAGTGCTTCAATGTTGGGTGTCTTCCTCAATTGTTCTCTGCCTTTCAAAATGTTTTTAATTTACATATTCTATATATTCTTCATTCATTCATTCATTTATACACGTATGCATATGTAGTGTGTGTGTGTGCCCATGTACACATGCCAGAGCCTCTTGCCACTGCAAACAAACTCCAGATGTATGCACCACTTTAAATATCTGGCTTTATGAGGGTACTGGGGAATCAAACCTGGACCAGCAGGCTTTGCAAACAAGCACCTGTAACCGGTGGGCCATTTCCCCAGCCCAAAATGATTTGCTGAACTGCAGATGGAAGCCAGAGCCTTAAGCATGTTAGGTAGTGTCTCTAGTACTGAGCCATGCTCTCAAGCCCTCAGCCACCTTACTGTTTTGAGTCAAGGTTTCTCGTTAAACCTGGAGCTCACTGATTCAGCTAGCCTAGCTGGACGAAAAATCCCGGGGCTCTTCCTGTCTCCGTCTCCCAGTGCTGGGATTACTGTCACAGCCAGCTTTTATAGAGGTGCGTGGGATCCGAACTCAGGTCCTCATTGCTCTTCACCCACTGAGCAGATCAGCTTCCAAGTCCCCACATGGTATTGGTTTTTTTTTCTTCATTTTTTTCTATTTTTCCTTTGATAAACTTGGAAAGTACACATGGCATCTGCTTTGCAAGCTCCCACGACTCCTCTCTCTTTTCCCTGTTTATCAATACTATGAAAATTCAAGTCACACAGATGAAATGTGGAATTCTAGAAACTCTCTCAAGGGATGAGAGTACAAGTAATTATTGTGAATTTATGGGAGTTGTTGTCCCAGTGAGCAAGCCACCAGGGGGAGGACATAAGATTTCCTGGAAGAGAGGCAAATGACCCGTGAGGCAGACTGGCATACTGTCAGCAAAGCTTGAGACTCAGCCATGGGCCTTGGGCTTTATTTCCTGTTGAAGATACATGACATGCCCAAGATGTCCTGCAGTGGACTATGTATCAGCCCTCCTCGCCTGCATGATGAGAGGGAAATGGGCTACGTAATTGCAAAGTTCACATCCACATCATAACTATCTCTATCCATCTCCATTTTTCTTTTTAGCAGATTAGTATTTGAGGTTATGAAAATACCCCAATGCTACACATTACAGACTCTACTGGCTCTCCCTGCAGAGAGTGAGGTCACTAGATTGATCTTTACTTGAAGAAATTGTATTATCAATTATAAACAGCTACATTTTAGGGCTTTAGTAACACACACCCTCATCACCAGTTCCAGCAGGTGCCTTGGCATTTATGGGTCACATTCAGGAAAAAAAGAGCAAAGACAGTCAGTGAGGAGAGGAACATGGGGCTGGAAGCCGCTGTCTCTCCTATCAAAGGATCTGCTTAAAGAAGCAACTATGTTCATGTCATGGTTTGACCCAGGTGTCCCCCACAAACAAATGAATGTGTTCTGAATGATCGATCCTCAGCTGATGGCAGTTTGGGTTTTACAATCTCACTGGAGCTGTGTTGTTGGGGGGGGGGGCTTATGGGGTTATAAGCCAGCTTCCCCTTGCCAGTGTTTGGCACACCTTCCTGCCGCTGTTTGCAGTGCTGTGGCAGAGGAGATGTCCACCCTCTGCTCATGCCATCGTTTTCCCTGCCAGAATGGAGTCTCCCCTCCAGTCTGTAAGCCTAATAAACCCATTCCTCCACAAGCTGCTTTTGCTCGGGTTCTTTCTGCGCAGCAACTAGAAAGTTGAATGCAACAGTTCGCTTCCGAGATTTACTCTACAGACTGAGAGGAGTCTTAGTCTCATTTTTCTCCATTTTTATTGAAAACATGGCTCCAGTTAGAATGTCTAAGAGCAACGATAATAGGACATTGGACCTGAAACCATAGAACATACTGTCACCATAAGAAACAAAGAGACCAGAGACTCTAAATTCTTATCTGATGGTTATAATTGGACAAGACCAGCTTCCACATGACCACGATCACTGTATTTTTGTCACTTAGCATTGAAAGTACAGCTCTCCATATGCTGACCGAGTGAGTTCATCTGATATTTAATGATAATCACACATTCATTTACCCTAAACTATTAACATATGTGAGCTATCATATATCTGTTGTTCATTTAGGCTGTGTCAGTATAGATTAAACTAAATCTGTCTATATCTATCTATCTATCTATCTATCTATCATCTATTTATCCATCTATCCACCTACCTATCTATCTACCTACCATCTATTGATCTATTGTCTTAGATGTTATTTTCTTGGGATATATTTCCAAATGTGGAATTGTTGAGACACAATGGAGGATTCTGCTATCCTTTGTCAGGCTGTGACAGTATTCTCTAGAAGAAAAAGTTAAAAGATAATTCATAATACCCCCTTCAAAGTCTGAGGGGGCCTGTTTCCACAAAGTTGTGCCCAGGTTAAGATTCTACAGCTTTTATTTAGTTTTATTTATATATTTTTAAAATTGTATTTAGTAGTAGGTGTGATATGGTCATTTACAGTTCTATAA
Source organism: Zapus hudsonius (assembly GCA_004024765.1). NCBI lineage: Eukaryota > Metazoa > Chordata > Mammalia > Rodentia > Dipodidae > Zapus > Zapus hudsonius. The sequence goes on from PVHP010019778.1 coordinate 15,597, forward strand.
TTTGTCTACAGTGGATATTTCTCTCATGTAGACCGTGTACTCACACCCTTTTGACCTCTGTCCATTGGAGTCTTAATTTGTGTCCTTTCAGATTTTTATAAAACTTCCCAAAACTATGTGGCTATTAAGTATTTAGTTATAACCATTCTCCCAACCCATTGCTTGTCTTTTTCCCTTTTTGTTTTCTTGATTTTCTTTATAGGCCCCAAAAGGTGTTTTTTTAAAATACAATTGAACCCATCAAACTTGTCACTGATAATTTCTTCAATTGCTTCAATAGTCACAAAATTGTCTTTTCTCAACAATTGGGATAAGTATACCATTAAAAAAATTAGCTCTTCAAACCATCTGGCATTTGTTGTGGTATAGGGGTACAGTGACCATATTTTCTGAATCAAAAATTGGAGCATGAGATCTGACAAACACCAGAGATCCTATGGGTAAAGTGGGACAGAATATTTGAAATTGAGACTCCGCTGGAAAATTAAGGACATATGGCCCCCATATGTATGGAGCAAGCTGTTATTTTAAAGGTACAGTGCCAGGCCCAGCTCTTTCTAGCTCTGGTCAACTCTAAGCAACAGAGTTTTAGCCTGAGGCCTAGCCTCACTACTGCCTGAGCCCAATCTTACAGACAGATAGGACCCAAGAGAAGGTAGGTTCTAGAACTAGTTCAAAGCAGCCCAGTGTTTGTCCTCTAGGCCCATCTCTGCCTTCTACTCTGGGTTCCCTACACAGAAGTGGCTGCATCAAGGGGCCCCTATTGCCCTGCGGGGGGTCTCCCCCCCCCCAGATAAGTCATATCAATGATAGGATCCCAAGACATCCGGGAGAGAGGAGAAGCAAATGAAATGATCACTTTGTTGTGGGGTCACCATGACTGAAGCCATAGGTCCTGATTGTTGGGGACCTTTCCCATACCACTTTATGGAATTCTAGAGTTGGGTGCCATTCCTACCCTCACCCCCCTCGGGTGGCACCTCCAAAACAGAGTATACTTAACCCGCTCCTTTGTGACCAACCCCTTATTACTATATTCAAGTTCTAACATTTGATTTGCCATTATTTCTTCTATTTCTTTGTTTGCATGTGTGTGGTTGGATGTGTATGTTCCAGTATATATATACATGGGTGTGTGCGTATGAGTGTCAGAGGTCAACCTCCAGTGGCATTCCCAGGAATATGGTCTTCCACCTCTGTTTGGGACAAGGCCTCCCATTGGTCTGGAGCTCACTATTAGGGTAGTTTAGTTGTCCAGCAAGTCCTAGAGATCTGTCTTTCTTCTCCCCACCAGGTGGGCACCACCTTGAAAGTAACATCTTGCTTGGCATTTCCAATCTGTTATGGATCCCATCCCCTTTCCTTCAGGCACTGACTATCTGCCATCCTCACAGGACTACAGGCTGATGACACACAGCCATTTCAAGGTTGGTTCAAGCCTGCACATGCATCTGTTTTGATTTAAAAAAATTATTTCCTTTAAAAAATCTTTATTTGCAAGCAGAGAGAGATAGAGAAGAGAGAAACAGGCAGAATGGGCACACCAAGGCCTCCAGCTGCAGCAAACAAACTCCAGATGCATGCACCACTTTCTGTATCTGGCTTTCAGTGGGTAGTGGGGAATCAAACCTGGGTCATTGGGCTTTGCAGGCAAGCACCTTAAACCACTGAGCCATCTCTCCAGCCCTGTTTTGATTCTTTTTATCAACCCTGCTAAGTAGGCATTAATTAACATCTCCACTGGACATTGAGGCCCTAAAGGGTTAAGAAAGACTCCTGATTCGAGCAGCAACAGTCCCAGGTCCAGGGTCACTTCGGTTTAGTCTCTGTCTCCTTATATCCACTCGGGAGCACTCGGGAGCATTCGGGAGCGAGCAGAGTTGACGACCTCTCCTCTCCTAGCTCCATTCATCAGCCAGGGTTGAAGGTGGGCTGCAGGGGGGAGACCCCTGCAATTAATTCCAAGTCTCAGATTTGCTAAGGTCACAATCTTTCAACCTGCACCCCTGGCTTCCCACAAGCTCTTTTTTGCCCCTCCGCTCTGACAATCCATGTTTTGAAGCTAGGCAATGAACTGGAGAGCAATTGGGGATCTCCGATTTCCTACAGCGTTGTGGAAAATTATGTCACATCGGGCAAATGAGAGAGCCAACGGCAGGCAGCAGGAGGCAAAAATCATAAAATCGTAGCCGTTTTTGTTTCATCCTGCCTCGCTCAGCAGATCTGCTTGCTGACCTCTCTGAGTCATGAAAAAGGTTTCAGAACTCGCTGTGATTTATGTCGGCAGGAAACAGAGTTTATTCTATCTTGCATTTTTCTTTTAAAGTCTTTTTTCTCATTCTAAGACCATAGTTTATTCCTTTCTATATAGAACATCTTGATAATAATACCTTAGGACAAAAATATACATAAGCGTAATTGCTTTTTGGCTTCACGGTGTGGTTTTAACCAAAACCACTCATTTTGAACTAGAGGCTTTCAGCCAATGACTCCCCAAGTTTCTGTGAGATTTTCCTGGGTGTTTGTTGGCTTCCCAGTTACATCATGGGGAAAAGTTCAAGGTCCCCAGTGACCTCGCTAGGACCATGATTTTTAATGGAAACTTTTTTTTTTTTCTCCTTTAGACAGTCTGGCCTCAAACTGATTGTGAAGCTGAAGACGATCTTGAACTTCTGGTCCAGCTGCCTGCACCTCCTACATGAACCACCACCGGGGTTCTGTTCTGCTGGGGATCAAACCAAGGCTTCATAAATGCTAGGCAAGCACTCTACCAACGGAGCCAGCTCAGAAAAAAACATTTTTAAGAAAGTTTTCTACCACAGAGTTTATGCTCATTATTTTTGACACATGAAGCCAGGCAGATGGTCTAATCTTTCACATCTCTGTATTCTGAACTCTGCTCCAGAGACGGAACAGAGAGCTGCACTTTAGTAGAAGTCAGGAAGACGAAGTTTATAACTTTACCCACCCACCCCCACACACAGCTTGAGGATTATGGCCATTAATGTTTTCCTCATAAGCAACAGAACCCCCTTCTAAAACCCATTAATTAAAGCAAATGAAAAAAATATCTATACTGTGGTAGGCAGAATCTGAAAATGGCTTTTGAAGATTTCCTGCCCTAATCCCCAAACTGTGACTAGAGTGGACCCCTGTGGCCTGCCTACCTGCCTATGGTAGGTGACAAGGAACAGAGATTATGTAGATGGAGTCAGTTCTGATTTGCAGTTACTCAAAGGTGAACCTGAGCTAATCACAGGGTCCTTTCAGAGCCAAGTTTCTCCTAAAGGGAGCAGAGCAGGAAGTCAGGGAGACTCCTGTGTGGGGGAGACTCCTGAGAGAGGGGAGATTTCTGAGAGAAAGGAGACTCCCGAGAGAGGGGAGACTCCTGAGAGAGGAGAGAGTCCTGAGAGAGAGGAGACTCCTGTGTGGGGGAGACTCCTGTGAGAGGGGAGATGCTATAAGAGCAGAACACTATTTCTGAGAGACAGGGTGTGGGAGAGAACAGTCCCTGGCCAAAGGCAGAGAAAATGGCATCTCAGCCCCGCAGCCCCAAGGCAGTGACCACAGGGCCCAGCAGCAGATTCCTCCCCAGAGCCGAGACCTGGAGCAGGAGAGGCTCACGGTGTTTTAAACAGCCGAGTGAGTGACCCAGACACCCAGACAAGCTCATGGTTAGGGACCTGTGGGAAGCAGCGAAGCCCCTCCCAGAGCAAAACCCTATCTCTCAGGAGACACCATGTCTCTAGAGCTTGGCCAGCCTCCTGAGTTTCCATGTGACCACACATGGCTTCTGGCCCTCTGCCTGGCTGAACCCACAGGCCCTGGAACGATCACTAACCCTTTGTTTAAATTCCTGAGAGACAGGCTGGTCACTGGGGAGTCACCCATCCAGCAAATGTTCATGGAGCACTGCCTTAATCAATTGTTAAGGTGTTGGGGACACAGTCCTCACAGCAAGCTTACATTCACGCTAGTGAGCGGGAGCCATGATGGAAAGGCAAAGCAACACACTTGTGATGCCAAGAGCAGACAGGTTAGAAAGGAAACCAGAGCAGGCCATAGTGCTAAGAGAAACAGGAAACGGGTGAGCACAGGCTCAGAGAGGTGGGAGTGGTGGACACAGAAAGAGAAAGACTTGAACAGAGATTTTAGAAGAGAAGAATCCAGTTATACAAACATCCAAGAAGGAACACTCAGGAAGAGAGGCAGAAAGCACAAAGGCTTTGGCAGGTGTAGAAAACCTCCTGGAGTCTGGAAAGCCAGGGAAGAGAGAGCAAGAGAATGACAGGGAATGAGGTGGAGAGGTCACAGGAAGCCAACACAAGCAGGGTCAGAGGCCCTGTCTGACTTTGGAAAACCTAGGAGGAGCTGGTGACAGAGGTCGTGGTATTGGCTGTTCTTCAGACAGAGATGGAAACAAGGTCTGCTTCCGGGCTTGCCCATGCAGCTGGGCCTCTGGGCACCTCAGTCCCACAGAAGAGGGGAATGGTGAGTTAGATGGCATCTCCTTCCATCGTTGCCAAGGTCAACAACACTCCCAAAGTGGAAGCCTGAGGGCAGAAACAAAAGGGGAGAAGTCCCCAGTCCATGGTGGGCAACAGGGTCAGAAACAGACACAGCCAGGTCCTCTGGTGCAATCTGGAGGAAGAATTCACAGAACCACCTCGTGTCCCTGGGGACATCTCAGAGACCATGACAGGGACTCGGAGAGAGTGACTGATCACAAGCGTCCCCTGGAATCAGAACAGACAGTCACTTCTTCACGGTCCATCCTCAGCTCAAGTTCATTCACACGTCCTCTCTTTCCTGGGCCTTTAGGCTCAGCCAACTCGAACTTCACCCAATACTTCTTCAGTCTCCTCTGAACCAGCTGGGCCAATCCCTAACCCCAAACCGACTCTTCCCCTCTTTCTTTACATCCTTGCCCCAGAATTATTCCAACACACATTGACTGAGCACAGCTTCATGCTGTTATAGATGGATGTGCTAGTTACTTTCTCATTGCTAGCACAAAATACTTGACCGGAAGTAAGGGTTTATCTGGCTTACAGTTCCAGAGGGTACATTCCATGATGGCAGGCAAGACATGGAGGCAGGAGCAGGAAGCTAGCTTGTCACATTGCAGTGAGGAACCACAGGACAAACAGAGTGTGGGGCCAGGCTATGAAACCTCAAGCCCCCCACCTACCCCCCAGAGATCTACCTCCTCCAGCAAGGGTTTCACTTACAAGTTCCCCAACATTCCCAAACTTTGCTACCAGCTGGGGACCAAATGGTCAAACACACGAGCCTTTGAGGGACATTTTTTACATCGAACCACGATGATGACAGAGGGGATTCAAGCCCTGGGTTCAAAACCGAATTTCACTGCTGGGTGTTGGAGCTGCAGAGTGAGTTCCAGATCAGCCTGGGCTAGAGTAAAACCCTACCTTGAAAAAAAATAAAGGAAAAAACGAATTCTGCCACTGACCAGTGTCCTTAATTTGGGCAAAAGACTGGACCTCCCCTGTTGTGGTTTGTTGAGTAGCTGAGCCTCATCTATGCCATGGGGCCAATAATGGCCACCTCCAGAGGGTTTCAGGATTAGGGACAATGTAAGGGAAGTCTCTAGCATGAAGCTGGAGACAAAGCAGATCCTTAGCAGATAACTGCTGAATGGGTAAGTTCATGATGAGAAAGTTTGAAATATATATGATGAATGAATATTGATTTAAAAAAAACAAAAAACTAGGAAGACTAGTTCAGCAGAGGGACACGGCCAGAACAAAACGGAAGCAGAGTGCTCTCTCTCTTCCTCCCTCCCTCACCTCCCAGCACACTCCCCACCCCAGTTACCCAGCTCCAGCCTCCAGGTCTGCCCCACACTGGCTGACTCACGGCAGAAGCACGGCTGCTCCATCCCGCCTGGAGGAGACTTGGATGCCAGGCAGTCTGCCCTGCTTTCATCTTCACCCCACCTTCCCCCACCTCTGTCTCCCCCAATCTCTCCTTCGTTTCCATTCCATTCACTTCAGCTCAAGAGAACAAGCCCGCCCTGTGCCTCTGCAGGAAATGGCCTTGACCCCACTCACACAGCTCCTGTCTAGTGGGCTGACTGCCAAGGGTGCCTGTACCTTGATGAGGGGACTCTCCAGGAAGGCGGATGAACCTCTGGTGAGGCTCGGGAGGATGGGGAGGAGAGAGGAGACCCTGGGGAGAGGGATCTCGGAGGAGGGCTCTGCAGCATGAATAGGAGCTTACTAGACAGAAGCAGGGAGAGAAGCTTCTAGTCTCCATTTCTCACCGCTCCTGTCTCAGAATCCCTTTCTCATTTTTCTAAGTGTTTTGTCAACTATGTGAAGTAAAGAACCAGTGTGTTTTTTTTTAACATATTTCCAAATTATTGCCAACAGGTACTTTGTAACACCTAATAATATTTGATTTAATATTTACTTAATATGTCAGCAATGTGACTTTGACGTTATGTTGTTTATATTTCTAATTTACATTATATAATTGATTTCAGGACACTAGAAAGTACTGAGATAAAGGATGCATAATTCAAGTGTATAGGTCACATGATCAGCCATGGCCGCAAGTTTCTCCTTTGGTCATGACAATACTTTAACAAGGAGAATGCACCCAGCACCAATGACCATACGCTCAATGGTGGTTACAGGGGAAGTTTTCATAATATGTATAGTTTGTCACAAGAGTGTCCTTTTCATTTTCATCGTTTCCTCAACAGAAACTCTGAAGTCAATTTTTTTGTTTTCATCTTGAATTTGTGACCAATCTATTTCATAATTTTCCCTTTGGAAAGAGCATGCATTTCCTTCCTTTTTTCTTTCTAATGTATCCCTGCCCTGCTCGGGATCAGGGTCTATTCTGAGTGCCCCCCCATACTCCAATCAAAGCTGCCTTTTAGGTGAGGATGCTAAGCTAATTTTCCTAAAATACCTGTTCTCACTCCAAAATAGTCTATGCCTCCCTAGGGCCTCTGGTATCAATTTGAGTTTCCCCAGCAAACTTTCACTGAAGCCTGTTATGATGTGTTACTTTATCCAGATAAGACATTTTTCAAAGGTCCTCCTGGGCTACATGGGCCCTCCACCTGAGCCCCACCCTCTTCTCCATATGAACAACTCACTGCCTGTTCTAGTCACCCAACCAAAAGCAGCTGATGGGAGGAATGGGTTAATTTTGGCTCACAGACTCAAGGAGAAGCTCCATGATGGCAAGGAAAATGACAGTAAGAGCAGAGGCTGGACATCACCTTCTGGCCAACATTAGGTGGACAAGAGCAGCAGGAGCGTGTGCCCAACACTGGCAAGGAGTAGCTGGCTATAGTGCCCATAAGCCCGCATCCAATAACACAGCTCCAACAAGGTTCCAATACCAAGACTGCCATCCGCTGGGGATCGAGCATTCAGAGCACATTCGTTTGTGGGGGACACCTGGACCAAACCATCACACTGCCCAATGTCACAGAGATCTCAATGCAAGGCTGTTGATAAAGATGGCCTAAGGGTGTTGTGTGGGGTTCCAGGGGTCTGAGATCAGGGATTAGACCCAGTTCTGCTAACAGTGCACACAGGAAGGAGGTCACAAAGTAATTTTTGGTGACTTCGCAGATGTCAGGTTTACAGTTAGCCCAAGATGGTGTCACTATTCCAATGTTATCTCCTACTAAATTAATCTCTATATTCCTCCAGCCCTCACGAGAGGAAGATACTGTTTCACAAACAGCAGAGACAGGGCCAGGAGAAAACAGCTGCTCAAAGTCCCACAGCGGTGGGAGGAGACTGGGCTTGAAATCCCGTGAGTAACTCCAAACCCCACCGTGTCCACTGACCAACCTGCCTCTGAATGGCAGCTCCAGCCCAAGCTTTACGGTCTTGCTCCTTGGCCATTCTTCTTGGTCTGTGAGGATGTGGATCCCTGGCATGTTTACTCTGGCCTTGCTCTGTGGGCTCAGTTACCCTCACCTAACATCACCACCGAGAGGACTACTTTCTGCCTGGACTCACACCCATGACCTCAGACAATGACTGTTAAACACGGACAGTCAGTCATCTGAGGTGTTGAATAAGGAGGGTGCTTTCAGGTGCACCCTGTGGAATAGTCAATCCTCTGCACTTCTTGAGGAAGTAACTGAAGAAACAAAAAGAAAAAAGAAAGCCTTTACGAAAGTGGAAGGAATACGCAAGGGTGGGGGATCAGGGGTACCTGCGTGTTATGGTTTGAATGTAAAATAGCCCCCATAGGTTCATGTGTTAATGAACACTTGGTCCCTGTTGGTGCCTTGCTGGGGGAAGAGGACCCTGGGAGATAGACCTTAAGGTTTTCTGCCCTTCCCTACTTTTTGTCCTTCGTCGTCTTTCTTTAAAAAAAAAATATATATATATATATTTATTTATTTATTTGACACAGAGAGACAGATATATATATATAGATAGATAGATAGATAGAGAGAGAGAGAGAGAGAGAGAGAGAGAGAGAATATGGACAAGTTAGGGCCTCCAGCCACTACAAGCTCCAGACACATGCGCCTTGTGCATCAGACTTTATGTGGGCACTGGGAAATCGAACTCTGGTCCTTCTGCTTTGCAGGCAAACACCTTAACCGCTGAGCCATCTCTTCAGCCCTGTCCTTCGTCTGCTTTCTGACTATGAATTCAATGTGACCAGCTTGATCCTCATTCTGGCCTCCCATGCCTTCCCCACCATGATGGACTCTACCCTCTGGAACTGTTAGCCAAAAAACCCCTTTCATCTTTCTAAGCTGGTCAGTTACTTGCTCATAGCAGCAAGAAGGTAACTGACACACTGATGTACCTGTTACAAAGGAGGAAGAGAACTTCTAGGCACAGACAAGAAAACTCAGGAAAACCAAGAAAGATCTGGACATTGGTGATGTTGGCATAGTCATTGTACCAGGAGTGGAGCCAGAGCTTTCATTGGGATGGAAGATGCAAGACATGTGAATAAGGGAAGTAAAGGCTGGTGACTAAGAAGAGTCCTGAGGGCTCAGCAGTCACGGCACTTGCCTGCAAAGCCTAATGACCCTGGTGCTTGCCTGCAAAGCCTAATGACCCTGGTACGATCCTGAGTACCCATGGAAAGCCGGATGCATAGAGTGGTAATGCACTTGGAGTTCATTTGTAGCAACTAGAGGCCCTGGTACGCTCTCTTCTCTCTGCGAATAACTAAATAAATTTTAAAATGTATATCTATCACATTAAAAAAAAAAAAGAAGGGCCCTGAGGTAGGTGACACATTGTTGCTGTCATTAGAACTGTGGCACTGTGGCTGGCTCAGGAAGAGACCCGACTTGATTCTGCTGGGAACTGTCCAGTTCTGGCAGTGGGAGGACAAAAGGTGTTAGAGGTAGGGTGGGGACACTGGGGACATCCACTGTCGCTATCACCCCGTGGGTGTGTATATTTGGAATAATATCAGCAAGGTGGGAGGGCACTGAAGGTCTGGGGAAATGGGCGGTCAGCTTCCAGGGGCTGAAGAGTCAGGCTTCCAGAGAATGAGAAGTGAAGGTGACCCAGGGCTGTGATGGGGACAGGGAGGGCACCTGCTCAGAGACAGCATGATCCCTTCATGAGACACCGGAGCAGCCATGGATGAGTGGTTCTCAAAGCCAGGGAAGCAGAGAGGGTAGAGGAACCGGTGACTGACAG